>KZ063110.1:0-32702 GCA_002091835.1 Anopheles maculatus
CAGCCTGGTTACGGCAAGTGAAAAAGTGCTGCCCGAAACAAACACCCAAGGACGTGAGAAGATTCGCGAGGAAGTGCGTCAGTTGAAGGATCGTTGGGATCAAATCATAGCCGGGTTGAACAATCTGAAGAAGCAACTTGACGTCCGTTCGATCCAGTGGTCTTCTTATCAAGACATTTTGCAGCAGGTGTTGCAGTGGTTGGATGCTACCGAGCGTAAGATTGAACCTAACGAATCGCAGAGCTGGAATTCCACGCAAGAGATCCGTTCCAAGCTGTTCAAGTACAAGGCGATTCCGAACGCAAGCAGCAACAGTTGGAAGTGTTCCGGAAGAATCAGGAAGCGATCGGTGAAAAGCAAAAACAGATCGATGATTTCGTTACCATGGCTCAGGCGCTCTTTACGAAGACCGGTGTGGAGAAGATAAAGTTCTACATCAACCAGTTGATCAACCGTTACCAGCTGCTGCAAGTACTGAGCAAGGAGGTTGCTAATCGTGCCCAAAACATCGTCAACGATCACAAAAATTATCAAGAACGATATCACGAAAGTGCTGCTCGGCTGCAAGAGATTGAGAAGGATCTGGAAGCATTGGGACATGAGAAGCTGGGTGCTGCCAATCAGTCGAAGCTGCAGCAGCTGGAGATCGAGAAGGAGAGGTTTGAGAATAATCTTACCAGCCTGGTTACGGCAAGTGAAAAAGTGCTGCCCGAAACAAACACCCAAGGACGTGAGAAGATTCGCGAGGAAGTGCGTCAGTTGAAGGATCGTTGGGATCAAATCATAGCCGGGTTGAACAATCTGAAGAAGCAACTTGACGTCCGTTCGATCCAGTGGTCTTCTTATCAAGACATTTTGCAGCAGGTGTTGCAGTGGTTGGATGCTACCGAGCGTAAGATTGAACCTAACGAATCGCAGAGCTGGAATTCCACGCAAGAGATCCGTTCCAAGCTGTTCAAGTACAAGGCGATTCTGCAGGAAATCAGTGGCCATCGACGCATAATCGATTCGTTGAAAGAGAAGGCAGATTCGCTCGTTACGGACGTACAGAACGAGGATATCAATGCGAAGGTCCAATCCATAACCGAGCGGTATGAGTTGCTGAAAAAGTCTTGCAGTGATTTGATACGCCGACTGGAACAATCGCTGGAGCTGTGCAACAAGTTCAACGAATCGCAGAAATCGTTACTCGACGAGCAAGACTATCTGTTCGGTGAGCTGAAGCAACTTTCGGATGTGTCCGGTAATAAGCGTGCCGTGCAGGAAAAGGTCCAGAAGATCGACGATTTGCAGCAAGCCAATGGTAAGATGGAGGAGAAGTTTAAGCATCTCGCCAAACTTATCACTGACAACGGAGATTTGATATCGTACGGTGCGAAGACGGTAATGGAGCAGGATCTGCAGAAGATGAAGGGAGATTTCGAGAAGTTTGTCGCATCGATTGGAGACGCTCGTGTGGAGTTGCAGAAGCGCATGCAATTGTGGGATGATTACCAGCGTGATCTCGATCAGATCGGAGCGTTTTTGGCCGAGGTGGAAGACACGATGCGGGGCTACACGCTTAAGAACAGCTTGAACGAGAAACAGGAGCAGCACGAGTACTATCAAGCTCTGCTGGGACGATTGAAGCAAAATGCACTTGAGTTCGATAAGCTGCTAGACAAGTCGTCTGAGCTGTTGCAGAGCAGTGGCGATACGAAGATATCGTTCAACATGCAGCAGTTGAAGTCTCGTGCGCAGTCTGTCGAGGGTACAGTGAAGGAGTTGGCCAAAAAGTGTGAAAGCGCCTACAACGACCACAAGCAGTACCGCAATCGTTACGACGAGTGTGATAAAGAGCTGGATGAAATTCGGGACGTGTTTGATGGGTGTCGTATGCAGAATGCTCAAAACCTGCAAAGCACAGGCCAACAACCGGACCCGCAAGCAGTACTGGGCACAATACAATCGCTGCTCGCTAAGCACAACATGGTAACGGTGCAGTGCAATGCGGTGTCGGACAGTGGAGAGCAGCTGTACGCTACCACAGCATCCAAGGGCCAGCAGATGATTCGAAGCGAAATCCAAGAGCTGACAGCAAAATGTGAACGTTTGTTTGACGAGGTAAATGAGTACGCTCGCTCGTATGAGGGTCGGCTGGCGAAGTTGTCCGGATTTATGGAGAAAGCCGATCAGCTGCAGGAGTGGCTCAATAACGTTGAGGGCCAGCTGGGTCGTGGAAGTCTCATACTGAAACCAACGCTGGACGAAAAGTGTGCTCAACAGCAGGCTTATTCGGAGTTGCTGAACGATATTAAAAACCATCGCCCTGAGCTGAACAATGTGCGTGATTTGGTTGACAATATGCAGGAGCGTCATCCGAGCATCGAACGAAGAATGGCTGAACTGGCGGGTAAATATGAAGAGTGTTTGGAGAAGGCACAAAACTACGGCGATCAGTACGATCGTATTGTGCATAACCATCGCCAGTACTGTAAGGCCGTCATGGAAACGCAAGACTTTATCGATGCCAACCACAACACGGTTGAACTGTGGGGTGAAACGGATCTAGATCAAGTGTCGCTCATGACCAATTTGGATCGTCTGACTGAGCTGAAGAAATCCATCGTAGCGGAACAGAACCGTGTGGAGCAGATTCGAACCATGGGTGAAGCTACCATTCCTGATACGAGTGACGAAGGCCAGGCGAACATACGCTCCCAGATCGACATTTCACAGCAGGAGTGGGAAGGTCTGCTGGCTGCTATTGATACCACGATGGACGGTATTCGTGGCAAGATGAGCGAATGGAGCGATTATGAGAAGATTCGTACGGATTGTATGAACTGGATGCGCGATATCGATGCGAAGATCCACTCAGTTGATCTGAAAGCGACCCTGATCGACAAAAAGGCTACGCTGGATTATCTGAAGAGCTTGCAGGGTGAGGTGAAGGCAAAGGAGCTCGAAATCGACAACTTTACCGAGAAGGCTCAACAGTTGTACCGAGGTTACTTGAGCAGCCGCAATTCTCAAATATCTGAACTGGCGGTGAAGTATCAGCAAACAGCTAGCCGTATTAAGGAGCTTGTTGGTCGTTGGCAACAGTACGTTATTCAACATCAAGAACTCGAAACACGCATAGGCGAGCATCGCGAATGGCTCAACGGTGTACGCGAAAAGCTGAACTACTGTGCTGATCTTTCGAGCACTTCCGAAAAAGAGCTCCAAAGCAAGCTTAAACTCATCCAGGATATGATTGTAAACAAAGAGGATGGTTCTGGACGGTTGCAGACGATCGTGGATCTTGCCCAGCAGGTGCTGGCCTGTACAACGCCCTCCGGACACGAGGCGGTGAATAAGGCTGTGGCTGCATTGCAAGAGGAATGGTCCTCGCTTGCGTTACGCATGATCGACATCCGGGCGAACTTGGACGAAGCCATCAACCAGTGGTCTGGCTTTTTGGATCAGGTTAACGATCTGAAGCGAAACATCGACTGGATGGAGAACGAGCTGAGTGGGTTCATCGAATTCCAGGCAACTATGGCTGATAAGCGGGCGCAGTTGGAGCGGATCAAGAACACGGAGGAGAAGATTCGTCTGGAGAAGATCGAGATCGAACCGTTGAAGCAGAAAACGGCCGAGATGGCAGCTTCTGGTCAGCAGTCACAGGCGGCAGCAACGGCACAGCAGATTCTAAGCAAATTCGACTACTTGGCAGAAAAGATAAGCAAGATATTGACCGATCGTGAGGATCAGTATCGTGATCACCGTCTGTATAAAGAAGCCTACGATGATCTGTTCAACTGGATCAGCCGAGCGAGGGAGAAGTTGCCTTGCGTGAAACAACAATCACTGAGCGACAAACTTACGATGGACAGTGCTATTGCTCCGTTGGACGCGTTAATGAACAAGAAAGCTCAAGGCGAGCTGCTGGTGGAGCATTTAGTGCACACCGGCGAGGTTGTGATGGCTTCAACGTCCGAGAAGGGCAAAGAGGCGATCCGTAGCGACATCAATGGACTGAAGACGAACTTTGACTCACTGTTCGGCGATATTGACAAGCAGAAGCGTGATCTAGAGAAGACGCTTAATTTGCTGCGCGAGTACAAGGAAGAGTACGAGCGACTGTCCGAATGGCTGCAGCAGGTGGATATTCTGGTTAAGAATCACAAGCTTGCAATGTGCTCGAATTTGGCCGAAAAGGAAAAGCAAGTGCGCGAAATGCGTGAACTTATCGGCAAGCTTGAGAAGGGCCAAGGAGAGATGGACAAGTTTAACGCATTCGCTGCTCCACTGTTGCAATCCCATCTCGATACGTACATCGGCAATCAATTGCGCCATCTGAACTCCCGCTATCAGGTGCAGGTAAATCTGGCCAAGGATGTACTGAAGAAGGTTGAGACGAACCACGATCTGCACCGCGAGTACAAGGACAATCTAACCAAGGCAAACAGTTGGATTGAGAATGCTAAGGAAATTGTGCGCTACTCGACCGAAAATGTGGACAGTGTTAGCAAGGACAACCTGGAGAAACGGTTGGAAAAGATTGTGGAACTGATACAGCAGCGTGAACAAGGTCAGCACCTGGTGAATGCGACTGTCAACACGGGCGAAAAGGTAGTGAAGAGTACGAAATCCGATGGCAAGGAAGTAATCAACGGTGAGATAAAGGACATCCAAACGAACTGGGACCGATTGGTGAAGCGCATGTCCACGGCTAAGGTACAGCTCGAGACAAATCTCCTGCAGTGGGCCGACTACAGCTCCAGCTACAACCATCTACAGCAATGGATTCAAGATCGCGAAAGTAAACTGCAACAAGTGTGTGAGCAGAAGGTCGTACGTTTCCGTCTGGGTGGTACATCGAGTAGTTTGAGCAGTGGTTTGAATGAACGTCGCGCCAATCTACGCCAGGCAAACGATATCGTACAGGATATTGTGAGTTTCGAGCCGATGATCCAGTCCGTAGCGAGCAAGGCGTCGGATCTGCGTCAAACATCACCTGCGTCGGAGATTTCAAACAAGTACGAAACGCTCAGCAAGCAGGCGAAGGAACTGTTTGAAAAGCAGAAGGAAACGGTTGAACTTCATCAGGCGTTTATTGATGCAAGCAATGAGTTCGCCGCCTGGATTCGAAACGCTAAGGAATGTCTAAACAAGTGTTCCGATTCGCGTGGTGACAAGGAGACGCTCGTGTCGAAGATGACACAGCTGAAGATCCTCGATAACGATGTTCCGGTTGGTCAGAAGAAGTTGGAAAAAGCACTCGAACAGGCCGAAGTTGCCTGTCGCAATGTGGACAGTGAAGAGGTGGAAGCGATCGAAAAGGAGGTAGCCATTTTGCAGGAAGAATTCGACAACTATTGTCTCGCACTGAAGAAGATCAGTGCTGCACTGGAGAATGGAATCGTGCGCTGGACCGAGTACGACGATCAGTATGGTGTGGCACTGAAATGGCTGGACAGCATCGAGCAGGAAGTGCAAACGTACAACAAGATGCAGGCCAATCTGCAGGAGAAGAAGCGTGTGCTGGAAGAGTTCCAGGACAAGCTGCAAACCCTGTTCGATTGGCAACGGGAGCTTGACAGTTTGAACATGCGAGCTCAGGTTTTGTTGGAAATTTGTGCCGATACACGCATCAGTAACGGAGTGACGCAGCTAACCACCAAATACAATGTGCTGCTGTCGATTGCAAAAGAAATCATGCGCCGTCTGGAACTGCACTACCAGGAACACCAGCAGCACAACACGCTGTACGGCGAGTGTCAGGATTGGTTGGATAGGATGCGTGAGAAATTGAACGAATGCGAATCCGTTCCGCATACCGTCGCAGAAACACAGTCCAAGCTGAACATTGTAAAGGGTATCCGCCAGTCGTTGGAACAGGGACAGAACAAGCTGCGATATTTGATCGAGCTGAAGGAGAAAATTGTGCTCAGTACAGAAACGAGCGGTGCTTCGAAGATCGAGGAGGACACGGAAAATTTGAAGACCGAATATGAATCGTTGATGGTGGACATAACCGAAACCCGTCAACGTCTCACAAACCATCTAGCACAGCTCGAAGACATTGGCAAACTGTCGCGTATGTTGGCCGAATGGATTGAGGAGGTGCAGAGCAAGCTAGACGCCGGTGAAACGATGCAGAACGAGCTGGCCGATAAGCGTGTGTTGCTGGAAAAGTATCGTGCCATTCACCGAGAAACTGGAAACTACAACGAGGTGGTGGAGAAGATCAAGTCGAAAATGACCGATAACGCCAACATCGATGTGGACGAATTCAGTAAGATTCTTACCGATTACGAAGCGATCGTAGCTAAGGTTGCGGCCGAAATCGAGCGGCTGGAAAATCAGGTCAACAATCACGAACGGTTCAAACAATCGTTGGGTGAGCTGTACGAATGGATGAAAGCCACTCGCCAGACCATCCAACAATCGTCCGATTTCCATGGCGATAAGGAGCATATCGTTGGTCGCATTGAGAAGCTGAAGGGAATTGAGCTTTCGTTTGCGGATGGTAGAGTGCTGCTGGAGAATATGGCCGATATGGGTAACTCGCTGGCAGCGATCAGTGGCCAAGAAGGACAGGCTACGATCAAGCAGGAAATATTGCAAGCAAGGGCAGATTGGGATGAGCTGGAAGAATTGGCGCGAAACTCGAGACAAACGCTGGAAGATTGTCTCGGATCGTGGGATAGCTTCCTGGATAAGTCGGAAACACTGGGTGCGTTCCTGGAGGAGTACAACGTGAAGGTGAACGGATACGGTGCAAGCGAAGGAACTGCCGATCAAGCCGCAGTACTTAGCGACCTTAAGGTAAGAAGCGCAAAACATATTTTACCTCTAAAGATCCCACGTACGTTATTAATTGATATCTTTTTATTGTAACTAAATATAACTATTGTTTATGATAAATTAATTAATCAGTCATATCCTTGTTAACAAACAAAGACGATAAGATAAAGATTTTCATCACGAAAGTTTTGTGTTGATCAAAACCGTATAGATTTGTTGGTTAGCAATCACGAAATATCCAACCTACATCCTGGATTCGTTTATTTATGTAATTTATTTCTTCTTCTCTTCCATGAACCACCTGCACGTTGACCATCATCACCGACGATTGACCAATATGTGTTTGTGTTCCCATCGTGATTTGCATGTTTTGCCGAAACGAACCATTCCCAAAACTGTTGGGCGGTACAGCGCATTCAGGATTTGATTCTGACGAAAAAGAGTACCGTCGAAGAGTTGAACGATGTTTGCGAGGCACTTATGGAGAAGAGTGCCTGTTCGACGGTTCGCGATCGTACAGTCGACCTGCAAAAGAGCTACTCGACGTTGCTTGGAAAAGTTCAAGGTAACCGAGAAGTGTAGATCGATGCATTTTGACAGTTTGTGTATCATGTTTATAACTCTTTTTATTTATGACTTACACTTACTTGTACTTTCTTTTTTGCAGGATTTATCACGAAACTAGAGAAAAATCTCGTTAGCCATACCGAGTTCCTATACTATAAGGAAGAAATCAACAAGTGGTTGAACGATGCCAACGCAACGATTAAAAATTGTAGCGACGTTGCAGCAGATGATGTGGTAGTAATCAGGCAAAAGGTGGTACAGCTACAAGGACTGTCCAACTCAATCCCACAAGGCCAAAAGCTGTTCGAGATGTTGCAAGATTCTTTCACCAAATCTTCCTACCTCTATCCGGAAGATAAACAAACAACCATGTTCCAGGACATTTCGGACATTCGTGACTCACTTGATACGGTTATTATAGGTATCAGCTCGTCGTTGAATAACCTGAACGCGCAGGCAAGCCGTTTGGAGTCGTACGAGGAGCTGAAACGACGCATCAACGAGTGGCTTGCGACAACTGAAAGCGTGTTCGAAACGCTACCGGAAACGCACGGTGAAATGACGGAAGTGAAGACATTACTCGAGCGCCTGAAGCACATCCAAACGGAGATTTCATTCAAGCAGACGGACCTCGAAAACCTACAGCAAGAAGCGGCGAATCTTTTCGACGTGAACAAATGTTCCGCTGAGATGGAACGTGTAGCCAGTCTGCAGTCACGTTGTACCAAGCTCAGTGAAAAGTGTTCGTATCAAATTCGCAACCTAGAGACGGAGTTAGATGATCAGATGGCGTACTACCAAAACCTTCAGGAAATCGAAAAATGGCTTCTGCAAATCTCGTTCCAACTGATGGCGCACAACTCGTTGTACATCTACAACCGGGAGCAAACACTGGAACAGATTGCACAGCACGAGAAGCTGCTGGATGAGATACAGCGCTATCAGGTGAATATTGATGACTTTAATGCCAAGGGCCAGTGCCAAATTGAGCGATACATTTTGAAAGCACCGGCCATCAAGAGTCGCATCGAAACGCAAATGAAGAACATTCGCGACAGCTACAACTCTTTGCTGAATACTTCGGTGCAGATCAAGAACAGGCTGCACGATTCGCTGAACAAGTTCCAGGAGTACGAAGATACGCTAGATGATATCAATAGGCAGCTGGATGAGATGGAACCGCTGGTCGCAGAAGAACGGTTGCTAGAGGTGGTTGATTATGCGATCGGCCAGTCTCAGCTAGAGAAAGCGCAAGGCATCCACAACAAGCTGCAGGTGGAGAAGAGTCGTTTAATGTTTGCCGTGCAGGCCTGTGAAGCAGCGACCGCCAGTATTAGCCGGCCCAGCTCACCGATGGACAACGTGTCGCAGATGATACCGGAGAAGGAGCTGATGGTAAGAGCGCGCCTGGAAGATCTGATCGATGATGTGCAGCAATGGATTGCGGATTTGATATCCTCCATAAACGACTGTGAACGTCAGCACAAGCAAAAGGTCGAGCTGGAGAACTGGATCCAAAAGCAGAAGACAATCGTTGCTGACTGGAGCTCGAAACCGTGCAAGTTTAGGCCGGAAGCGGCAGAGCAGGAGCTACGCGCAATGAATGAACTTTCGCGTACGATTACCGTCAAGCGCGATGATTTGCAGGGTGATACGGATCAGGATCATCGCTTGCGCGAGGAACTCGAGAAGCTTCAGGGCAGCCTGAAAAAGGTGATCGATCGTAAGAAAGATGACCAGTTGGCGATTGAGAAGTATCGTAAGAACTACGAAGATGTACAGGGCTGGCTGGATGCGATAACGAACCAGATTGATAACGTTGAGAAGGGTGGCGGTTTGAGCTGTAAGCAGAAGTTAGAGAAAATCTCCAACATTAAGCGCATTCTTGAGAATGACAGTGAGATGATATCGAACTTCAAGCGCAACGGTGATCATATTGTGGAGCTGGTAAGCAATCTCGATGCGCAACAGGTGACGGAACAACTGAAATCTATCGATCGACGTTACAACGACATCACGAAGCGTCTGAATCGTCGTTTGGACGTGATTGATTCGACGAACAAAATGTTTGGAAAGCTTCGGGGTGACATTGGAGAACTTTCACAGTGGGTTGTGGATAAGAACGGCGCGCTGGATGTACCGTATCAGTTGGGATCGGATACAAAGTCGGCTGAAAATCAACAGCAAACGTTTAAATCGCTCCTGAAAGAAATTGAAGGCAAGCAATCGTACGTGGACACACTGGGCAAACGGTTTTCGAGCATCCAGTCGGACTTGGAGCCGAGCGAGAAGCAACAGCTCGAGACAGAACTACACACGTTGATGAAGAACGTTGGTTTGCTCGGTGATCGTGTGCGCGGTGAGCTGGATAAGATTGTGGAGGACATCTTGTGCCGTAAGAACATGCACAACAATCTGGACGTGACGCGCGCGTGGATCAAAACGAAGCAGAACGATGTGAACAAGATTTCGGACCAGATACCGCTGCTGTCGAGCAACGTGAACTCGGAGATCAAGCTGTGCCAGCGCCATGCACAAACGATCCGGGAGTTTGAGGAAAACGCCTTCAGGGACGTATCGAACCAGGTACGCGAAATTATGAAGGACTGCAGCGACGAAGGTAAGGCAAAGCTGGCTCAAGAATTTGGTGACATCGAGGCCAAACTAAGGGAGCTGGTGGAGAGCTGCTCCCGTAAGATCGAGTTCATGGAGTGCGAGCATGGCAAGCGGCGCGAGTTCGAGAGTCGCAAGGATCGGGTGTGGAACTGGTTGAACGAGGCGGAATCGATCGTGTCGGCGGACATTCGTACGACGAGCTACGAGATACTGAAGGACCAGAAGCAAAAGTTCGACAAGCTGTGCAAAGAGTGTGAAGTGATGAAGGGTGCCGTGAAGGAGGCGGAAGATTTCAAGAGTGCCATTCTGCCCACGCTGAACGAACTGGACAAGACGAACATCAACAATCAGGTGAAAGTGATGCGTGAAAAGTGGAACGCGATCAGCAATGTGCTGAAGGTGAAGTGTAAGAAGCTGGAAGATCATCTTGTGGAGTACGAGGATGCGATCGCCAAGATTCAGGGTTGTGCCGCGTTTATTGTGCAAGTGCAGGGTCGGTTGAAGGAAATGAATCGTCCGGTGACGAGTAGGATTGAAAACATTCAGGACTTCCTGCTGGCGTACGAGCAGATTCTCGGCAGTTTGAAGGATAAACGGTTGGAAATGAGTACGATATTGCTGACCAACTTACCGCAACTTCGCGAAAACTCTGCCAAGTTGGAGGAAATGATAATGGGCATCGAGGAGCAGCTGCGTCGACTTAAGGCAATGCTGCTGCTGAAGGAGCAGTTTATCGGTGCGATCAATGATATTGTGAAGCTGATTGCAAAGATCAACACGGACTTTAACACCGTAGACAACTTTAGCCCGACGGTGGATGAGCGTCTGTTGCGCTACAGCGAGATTCTTCAGAGCATCGAAGAATGCGAAGGTCTGCTGGTGGCCGCCACGGACAAGGGTCATCAAATCGCTAGCGATGGTACCGATCTGGATCGGCATAACATTATGGATCAGATTCATTCGCTCCAGCAGCAGCTGGCTTCGATCAAACGATCGATCGAGCTGGAGCAGGATAAATATCAGAAGCAGCGAGCGTACCACAAGACGCTGTCCAACGATCTGTTCGCTTTGGTGGACTGGTTTAAGGACAATGATGAACACATCCGATCACGTCCGCTGTTTGGGTTGGATTTGAAGATGGCCGATCAGCAGCACAGTGCACACATCGCGCTAGCTGGCAAAGCGAATATCAATCTGAAGATGATTGAAGATTTGCTCGCCAAATTGGCCCACACGGATAGTAAACTGCCCGAAGATCTGCAGGACATGGTCGACCGTGCCAGAACACTGCAAGAAACGATTCCGCAGGAATTGGTAGCACGCGAAGCATACCTCACCCAGAACCGGCAGTATCGTTTGGAGTTCCGCGATAGTATGGATCGCGTTAAAAAGTGGCTCTCGTCGGCAGAGGAACGATTCGAGCACACGAAAACGTTCAGCTTCGATCAGGAGAAGATTACGGTAGCGTTGAAGGAGCTGGAAGATTTCCTGCAGAGTGAGACGGAGATTCGTACGCTGCTGTACAGTGGCATCCAGGAGCAGGCAGATCGGTTGTGGAATTCGCTGAGTGAAATGGACCAAAACCAGTGTCTCGGTGAACTGCAGCAGTTGAAAAATCGTTTAAGTGACGTGTCGCATCGTGCCGCGATTCAGCAGACGGAACTGCTGTCGAATAGTGATCTGGTGAAATCGTACAAGAAACATTCGGGTGCAGTGAACAATGTGCTAGTGAAGAGTAAGTTGGACGACACGATCCTGACCATCCCGACGCTCCCGGCTCGTATTGATCACATCAACGTGTTGCTTAACATGCTGCAAGTAAGTGAAAATATAATAAATATTTTCAAGAATAATCATTCTTTAAAATAATTATTGACCGCGTTGTTTAGCTAAATCGTTACCAATTTATTCACAAGAATTTAGCACCCATATGGTTCCCAAGAATGCGCGTTAAAGTTACAAACGGAATAGAGCTAGAAATAATGTTTAACGTCGCCGAGAACGGCTCGAGCTACGAGCTCTTGATGTCGAGCGTGATCGTGCGCGTGTCGACGACCGACGACGCTGTTGTGATCGAGAACGCGCTTTGCTGGTGCTAGAACGGCGTCCTCGAGATCTCGACCTTGATCGTGATCGAGCTCCACTGTTACGTCGTTTTCTGGCACGTGCGGCTGATTCCCGTTCCTCCCGCTCACGTTGCTCACGCATTCTTCTATAGATCGCAATAGCACGTATTTGGGCAGGACTCCGTTTCTGTGCCATGCCCGGTCCCATACAATCCGCCGGCTGTTGGTTGGAAGAGGTCGGAAATTCTTCGGAATCCGTTTCTTCCAGCGATTCGTTCAAAGCATCCGGCATTTCACGCACTACGTCGTGCAAGCGCAACTGGAAGCTCTCATTTTCCGGGATAAACCATTTATGTGTAAGGTCGTACGCATTGCTGTGAGCATTTCGCCGCACAAGTCCCATGTTTATGGCGCTATCGAGAGCATCCTTTGCGGGTGTTTCGATTTCTTCATCTGTTAGATCGGCAGTCACTCTGAATTGTCGCAACTTCTGACAAATGGAAGGGAAGTCCTCTGAAAGCAATATAAGAAGAGTGTTGATTGGCTTGATAATATAATGATAGCAAAGAGAAAATAATTACGCGGCGTTCCAGAGTGGTGTAAAATATTCAAAATATACGGCAACATTTTTAATGTAGTTTCTTTGAGGTTGTAGCTACGTTTGACGTATGGAAACCTCAATGTGATAGTCTACTATGATCAATTTTTAACAGTGGAATGGGCTGCTTGATAAGCACATGTTTCATGTTTGTGTTCTACAACTAATGGACAAATACTATGAGTATCGAGTCCATTGTGTGGAATTATACTGCTAAAAGGGACAAGATTTTGGCATACCAACTTGTGGTGCATTTTACGGTCTTTTAAAACTGTTCGAGATTTTGCTGGTTCTCAGCTCCAATTAGATGTTCTCTCTTTTCTGCAGATATAAGAAAACGTTGTTAAGGCTCACTTTGCTACAGCACCAACAGGTCTGGTAGTGCCTCACAATCTTCAAGTCTTTTACTCTGGCATTGCGCTGGATAGTATTAGTCTTTGATGTAGTCATTTGTTTTGCATGAATAAATTTAAATCTTAAATCTTTTCTTCCTACCCAATAAAAACGATCTCATATTGTCCTTGAGAAACCGGTGACACTGTCTATCGTTTGACGGAATCAAATAAGCTTCCCAACAAACATTCACACGAAACAGGTTTATCACGCTGCAACTGTGAATCTCTTATAAATACAAAGAAACATAAAAGACAGCGCCCGAAACGACGACGCAGATAGTAAATTAGGCGGAAAGAATGTAATCTTTCGCAACACAATGTTTTTGCAATATTTTTTGTTGTGTTTTACACAACAAACACAAAACAAACGATAACAGGGTGGGATAAGTAACCGTAAATAAGGGAGATAAAGTGTTATCAGCGTTGTTTATGGCGCTCCGCACACTTATCGTAATACTGGAATGAATCAGATTTCCCCCAAACGATAACACGGTACCTTAAGGTGAATCCTATAAGCAGAGAGATATCTCGCCGTCTTGATGTGATGGAAAGGTACAAATATTGATATCGCGCTTACCAACATCTACATGCACAAGGTTTAAATATACCTCCTATAGCTATCAACAGGCAAAACAAACGAATCCACGGTACGGAATTTCATTGATCGATTATGTACGGCAACGTACACCAAGAGGGGTCGCACGACTTTTCTTCCTTGGTCTAGCAATTCCCGAAGGTATCGGATGACCTTCAAGCTCTTCGGTCGGTACCAGCTGGCGCGAAGGTGTGTGTACACTAAATCTGTTGACTTACCAACAACTGTTGTGACACACAATTAGGAGAACTCGTCTGGCATTAGAGCAAACTGTTCGGTCGATCGATTTCGGGCCGAAAAGGGAAGGGTTCTGTAGGCCGTTGACAGTATGTATTTAAACAAAAAAAAGACGGTGACAAAGACTTATTTATATCCTTCTACATCGGTTCGGTTCGTCGGCCGTTTATTTGCTTGTTTAAATTAGCACGAAAAATCGGGGCGCCATTATACACCACCGCCGGTCTTTTGTAGTGACATTTAGGTTCGTCTGTTTTTGGGGGCCGGATGGCAATTTGCCCAACTTTTGCCGCCTGTTTCTGAGTGCACGCTAGGAATACGTTAGGTACAATACAGAACACTACGGCGTAAGACTTTCGTTTTCTTAAGTCACGTGAGTACGTCACGTTGAGCGTGTTGATGGATGCAGATCTTTAGCACCATTAGACTTTTGCAGAAGGTGCATGAAAAATATTTGTATGTGAAATCTTCTCCTTCAAAGAATAAGAGTTGAGCGTTATGCAAGTACTGCAATACAAGCAATTCACATGGTGTTAACTTAATGGACCAATAGCCTGATTGCCGTTTGAAAGTACAGTCATCGTGTGACTTCAGCGATCGAGTACAGCATTCGGACATTTGCACGCTGATGTCATATCGTTTTCGCACGCCCAAAGTAGTTAAAAAGGCTGAAAGGTTTAGGGGGCCTAAAAATAAAGAGATTGTAGTCTGTCTCTTCATCTTCTGTTCTGTTCTGCCATATTCGCCGTCGTCGTCGTAGAGAGTCTTAGACGATTGGTGACCAATGAATAGGAAAGCTGCAACGTACGCGAATGGCGCTGAACTGGTCGAACACGGTAAGCCGTGGGGCGATATTTATATTCGATGATGGCATTTTTGCGCAGAACGTGTTTGCATGCGCTTTTTACAGACACACTAGCGCGTGGTTCGGTTTTCCGTAACTCAAGGGAGAGTTAAGCCGGTTTTGGGTTCAGAGAGGGAGAGAGCAAAACTAGAGATCTCATTCTCATTCGCAAAAGAGAGTGTTGTTTTTGAGGGAAAAAGATGGTTAAACAATGTTGCCTTAGGAGAGCATGCGTCGTTGTTCACTTGGACGGTGGTTTACGAAAAAAATCTTCTTGAAGAGAAGAGATCCAGCAGGTTGGAAACACTAAACAAGGGGATGTTTTCATTCATAGTGAAACCTGTTTTCAAGAGCCTTCATGAGAGAGATAGTGTGAAAGAGAGATCTTTATTTACTAATGTATGAGCCATACATTTGTACAGTGTTTCATTCATGGCTTGAAGTCATCAAAGCAATGTGTTTACCTTTGTATGACACCTAACACTTGGGATCTGTTCCCTTGCTTCAAGAAACTCTTCTCGTTTTTCATTTTCTCTACAATCTTCGAGTTTAAGTCTCTTGTTTAGTCTCTCTCGCTCCGAAACATCCGTCCGTTCTCTCAGAGCCTCAGGATTCGCGATTCGTGCTTTGGGACGATCGTCGGTGGGTCAGTTGGGTGCGATACTGCTAAAAATAATTCATTACACGAACCGAATTAAGTAAGACAGCATCGAATTCGTGTGCCGGATTCTGTGTGTACGAACAAAAAAAGCAAAACCTAGTGAAATTGGGCACATTTACGGGTATGGGGGAACCTGGAACTCTACTTCCATTCCATTAGCAAGACGGTGTGAAGCAACGTGTCCTAAATTAATGCATTTTTTTTTTCGTTCTCTTACTCCATCGTGACACAGGTGCAGCAAAACGAGCTCGATACGCTGAACGAACTATCGCAAAAGATAGTGAACCGTGCGGATCAGTACAATCGAGACCGGGTGCAGAAGGAAACCGCCGACGCCAACCGCCAGTGGGCCAACAACACCTCATTGTTGGGAAATTTGCGCGAAAATCTCGTCCAGCTGCAGCAGCAGTGGGATCAGCTCGAGAGCATCCTGCAGGAGCTGGAGGTGAAGTCGAATCTGCTGCTCGAGAAGGATCGTGGATTGGATTTGGTGGTACATTCACGCGACCAAACCGAAGCCAAGAAGCACATTGTCGAGGTAAGTCTAGGGTGACGGTCACGGGGTGGATTAATTTTTTTGGCGATTAGATCAACACCGATCATAAACTGCGGTGCGTGTGTGACATGAACGCCTAAAAATAGGGTAACTTTCTTCGCAAAAAAAAACACCAGAATGTAAAAGAAGAATTCGATACGTTCATCGTCGTATCATGTGGTCGGTGTCCGATTTTGCAAAATGTTGTCTTCTTTTCATTTCTGCTTTGCTCAGCGGTGTCGATCAACCTTCGATGGTCGTTTGAGGTACCGGGCGCCTCCACCAAGACATCAGGCCCCGAGTGTGCTAAAATGAAGAAAGCACGCGCTGCTGCTGCGACATTGACCAGTGACGTCAGCGGTTGTTGATGCTGTTTGCCATGAACTGTACTTTGGTTCGGCCCGTGTGTCCGTGTGTACAAGTAGACGACTGCACCGAGTATGATGTCATCGGTGTGATATCTTTCTTGACTCCGGTCGTCTTTTTACGACGATCCCCACAGCACTTTGGTAGCAAGAAGTGTTGTTGGGCCACATCAAGTGGTTTGCGGGCAGTGAGCTTCTTTCGGATGCTTCATTGAGGAAGGAATTGTTTGTGTTTGGCGCTTAAGACAACCGCAGCAGCAGCAGGTGTTTGTCAAGCGCGTGTTGTTTACGCTTGTTTTTTTTTTATTGCAGAATTCATGTTTTTTGTGTGACCTTATCGAATTATTTATTTCGAAAAAATATTATTAAAACATTCTGGAAGTAGAATTATGTAAATATGAATTGCTTTGAAGGTGAACAAGCTTATTGCGTCGATAAAAAAATATTTTACATTAAATAACACAGGAAACATCCCTCCCATTGCACGATGATGGATAACACGGTTCAAAAGCAACACCCGAATGAGTTATTTTCTCAAAACTTGAACGACTACGTGTCGCAAAAGGGGGAACCATTTTTTGCTGTAGTTGGTTTTTCCCATTTTCCCCAACGGGTCGATCGAGTTTATTTTTAGTAGATCGATTGCTGTCTTTTCGCAAAAGCGGCGTACGTCCAGCGGTGCAAATGTTTGTGGTTTATTGGTACTAGCTTTTCCGGGAAAAATGGTTTATTTAGCTTAGCACCCACACATACCGGGCCGGCTGTAACGTATCTGTCCGGGTGCAACCGCGCAAAAGACATAAATGTAATTTCGTTAAATCAATATTATTGCTCAACTCTCCCTGTGCGCCTTTAATCGTTGAAGGACGTCCGGTTCGGTGCTTGAAGTAACCAAGTCTTGGTTACCAGATTCGCAAACGGCCCAGGGCTCTGGGAGTTTACAATCGATTGACACGCGAGAAGGTGAACTGTCTATAGAACGCTTCTGTCCTTTCTAATCGATTAATTGATCCACCTCTGGAGGGTTTTCCGGGTGCCTGCGGGTAACGAATTGATTAAACTTTTCTTACAAAACTGTTTCACCCTGCAAAACAGAACTTGCTGGAGGACAAGTCTGCCCTTGGTCAGCTGAACACGAAGGCGAACGCACTCGCGAAAACACTCATCAAAGCCCTGCGCGAACAGAAGCTGCTGCCCCAATCGTTGGAAGAAAAGCTAACGCATCTGAACGACATCAACATACGGTAGGTAGTGGTGCCGGAATCGCCCGAACCCTTAAATGTCACGTCAGAATGTCGACCCGGGGGGAGCATACCGGCTGGATGAGGCTGTTGAGATGATGAGATTCACATCACGTCAATGTTGCTGTGGTCTCTGATACACCGAGACGAGTTAGTCAATGTCGGTGTAAAAATTGTGAACCGGTTGGGCTACGCAAAACACCGGAGCCGAGAGTAGGGACCGCCGGAAGCTATGACAGTTGTGTGCATTGTATAAAGTGTGATGTCATGTTGCCGGCTTCGGAATGCCAACAACAAATACAGACAGCGAGTGGAACGAGAGAGTCTCGTCATCTGGTCCGCCGGTTGGATGGAGCGCCACCGGTGACATGAGTAAGAGCTACATGGGGCACAGGTTGTTTTGTCGAATCGCGAGAGAAAGAGTGGATGCCGCTGCCGAGAAGAACGCCGCAAACATTATGGGGTTGCGTGGAGAGATCTCTCAGGATTCTCCCCCATTGGAAGCGCTTACTCATCGTGGTACCGTGTGGTCAGTTTCGGCAACGGAGCAACGGAATTGCATTATTGCGATTGGATCATCGGTTGCGTTTGCGGAACCGGTTGCGAGAGAGAGAGAGAACCAAGAGAGAATCCCCCTTCAAACGCAAGTGTGTTGGAATCCGCGAGTTCTCGTCGGCTCATCGGCTCGCCATTCGCGTTTATTAGTTTGAAGCATACGGCTGTGAAGTGTTGGACGACGGTGCAGTGCGTTATTAGTAAAGATATAGCACCCTGTTTTATAAGTGCATTCTACGTGTGAAAAGTATTTAAAAAAAAAACGCAGCAGAAACGTTGGAGCCGACTGGAGCATATACGGATATACGCAGCTGGAGCAACTAGAGACTGGAGAGAAGTATTGGCCGTTTGCCAATCGTAGTTTTGATGAGGAGGACCGAAAAAGGGTATCGAAAAGCCGGTAATCTAAACTTTGCACACTTTGCGATTCGTGGACGATAATGTCCGGAAAGAGTTGGTTGGTTAGGAAGCGTGGCTAGATTATTTTATTACCATTACATCGGCTACGTCTTGGCGTGATAGAGAGAATTGCCGTACAGCGTACAGCGGAAGGTCAACAAGCCAATAATAATAAAAATCCATCAGAACTAACCATCGCCACACCTCAGTGCGCGGATTCTCGTCGAGGGTGGTACGATATTTTTTGGAGAAGTTAGTCCAAACGAGTGTGTATCTGGGGTGGGTAGAGGGACACGGCGCAGCAGCAGCAGACGGTGGTAGAATCGCATCATCGTGTTCACGGCTCGTGGGGCAGACACATCACACACAGATATATACACACACACACAAGAAAACACTCACAGCAAAACTCATCCGGCCGCGTGCGGGCCTGAGCGCCGGACCATCCAAACCTCGAGAGTCGGACATTCTGACGTCATTGGGTTAAATTTAAATTTCTTGATTTCGATATCTTTTTCATCCAACGGGGTGTCGTGCACCACAACCGTCGTGGGCAAGGTCGTCAAGCCGTTAACGCTGAGACACTGGGTAAACGTGCTCTGCTCGTTGAATAGAAAATTTTTGCGCGTTTGCGATTTTATATGCGCTTGTCCCGACGATCATTGGACGATCGTGACCGTCCTGTGCCTAGAGACAAACGAGACGAGCAGCAGAGACGTTGAAAAAGATATCAAATACTTTGGGTGGAGGCTCGGGTGACAGACAGACATTTTGTATTTTTTTTGTTTTCGTAACGCATTGTTTTGTTTTCTTTCTTCTCGATTGGGATTCGTGTTGGGGTAAATTGCGGGGGTTTTTTCCTCTTCTTTTCTAGACTTTCGGACAACCTTTCGAGAAAGGATCGTCAATTGCGGGAAATCTTGAGCGAACTGCAGCACTATCTGGACCAGATAGGTGAGCTAGCCCAACGTATCGAATCGGTACGCAAGGATCTGACCCAGATAAACCCGTTCGACGAACGGCTCTACCAGACGGAGAAGGCACTCGGTGCGGTGAAAGACGCGGCCGAGAATTGTAGCGTGCAGCGAGAAGATCTTCGTCGGCGCATTAACGAAAAGTATCTGCCGGCGCAGAAGTTTGTACCGTCCGATCTGAAGGACGGGTTGGAATTGTTGGACCGATCGCTGACAGCCATAAACAGTACGATGGAGGACTATCAGGGTGCGTACAAGAAGGCCAAAACCATCCGCACGGACTATTTCACCGTGTACGATCGTATCAAGACGTGGATCGAGAATGCGGAGCTAACGATCTCGAACCATAGCATCGATCCGAGCGAACTGAAGAGCAAGCTGATCGTGTTGATTAACGAGTTTGGTGATATGCGGATGGCCCACGAACAGTTGGTATTCAATGGCAATGAAATTATGCGTCACTGTACGGAGTCGAGCGATCGTACCGCAACGAAGGCGAACATGGATCAGCTGTCGCACGAGCTGGACAAAACGATTGCGCTGATCGAGCAGAAGAATCAAACGGTCGATCAGATCCTGGGCAATTGGGCTAACTTTATGCGGCTGTACCAGTCCGTTGTGGATTGGTCGATAAAAATACGTGCCTTGTTGGAGCGCAAGTTGCAGCTTAACACGCTGCACGAGGCACAGCTCGCCTGTCAGAATTATTCGGTAAGTATTGGCACGATTAGCATGTGACGAATCGGGGTTGCGATAACGATCGGTTGCTCTCGTTTTTTCTCTCGTTCTCTCTTCCACAGAACGCAGTTAGCAGTTTGGCGGATGTATCACAGAATTTGAGTGAAATGAATCACGAGTTCGATAAAATTAACGAAGTTTGCTCGACGGCTTATCTGAAGGGCAAACTACACGAAGCCGAAACGTTGAAAATCGACATCGAAACAGTGTTGTTTGAAAGGGTAAGAAAAATGGCAGTGCGGCGGTTCGGCGGAATATCTTGGAGCAAACACTTGTTCTGGATGTAACGATTTCTTAATGGGTGGTGTTTTCTAAATTCCATTCCATCAGAATCTGTTCCTGCACGAAACGACGGAAGAGTGGCAGCAGTACGAGCGGAAGATCGAGAGCGTAAAGGAATGGATAAAGGACTCCTATCAGGCCTTGAATTCGAGCGAGCTCAAGAACAAACCGTTGCGCGATCAGCTCCGAATTTTGGAGCAGATGCTGGCGGACATTTCGGCTCAGAAGATCAAGGTCAACATGTCGCTAGAGAAGCTTCAGGTGAGAGCAACGGAGAGAGAGAGAAGTTTGTTTTTGAGTTGGGGAAAAGTGTCTTAAAATTTTTAAATTTGTTTATCTTCTCTTCTTCCGCACACAAACACAGGTCCACTTCCATTCGGACATCATCTACACGGACAATCCGAACATCGTACAGTGTGGACGGGCCGTGATGGCTGACCTCGACAAGCTGAACATGGACGTGTTCCAGACGACGCAAAATCTGGACCAGGCCCTGTCCCAGATCGAGGGCTGCCAGGCGGAAATGCAAACGATCCGGCAGCGGATCGTGCACGAGGAACAGCAGCTCCGGAATATCTTATCACCGTTGCATCAATCGAGCGATAGTGAAAAGCACGAACAGGTAAGTGCTGCCTCTGGTGTTTTGCCCCATTTCTTGTATTACCACCATTTTTCGCATCGCCAAACCACCAACAAAACATGACGAGTATGTTTGAAAACTGAACCCCCCGCCCTTATTCCGAATCTTTACTCTCTACCACCGGTAGTTACTTCCTATTTTCACCGTTTGTTTTTTTTTCTCACAAAACCACAAACACACACTCTCTCTCGAGCTAGTCACACCGTCGTCATCTTTATTTTCATTCTCAAGATTTTTCCCCATTTACACTCGTGGACAAACAAATTACCCAAAAAACCCCATCATACACAAACATCGATCAAACAGTGTTACATCCCGTAGTTGTGCAGCAGAGCAGGGTCATTCAAGGTTTTTTTTTTATTGGGGTAGCACTAACCCAAGCAATCGAACACGCTGTTTTTTAGAAAGAAAAGTAGCATGGTTTTTGGAATCCAAAAAGCATTCTAAAAAGTGTTCTAAAATACAGACATTTTTAGCACATCGCTGCGGAGAGCGAAAAATATAGTCTATTTTCGTTCCTGTCTTGCTCTCACTGCCTGCTGCGATTGTCTTACGCGTCGCAACTTATTTATACTATGGTCATTTCTAAAGTAGATATTTGAGATTTGAAGTAGGAATTGTCCTGTCAGTTGTATTTTTGTTCTGCCGTCGTACCGATTGCTCTTTGAAGGCTGTAATAAAAACGTGCACTAGGAATCGGTTTTGATTTAAGCACAAGTTGTGTTTTTTTATATAAAAATATCTCTCACGGCGGTATGGTTTATTCTCCAGAGCATGCTCTTCTACCAAACGTATGAGTGCAAGTGAGAACGGTATAGAAATTATAATGAAACAACCGATTTATCACTCTAGCACTAAAGTGCGTGTTTTGGTGTTCTTTCCTTCTCATCATCCCGTTCACGATACGCCAAAGTCATAAATATGTCAGTTCAAGAGCACACATACACAGACATCTTGTAGCCACACACTCTTTATGTTGCGATCATGCTGTTGCGCGATCGTGCCGGGGTTAGTTGGCGCCCCGCTTGGGGGCGTTGTGGAGTGGAGTTCGCTTCAACCATTAACACGATGGCACAACATTTTAGCGTAAACTGCAGGGATTTCTAGAACATTACATCACATCAGTTGAGAATGACTTTAAAACGCACGGTTATGATCTCATACACAGAAGAGTTGTTTATTTTAATAGTCACAGGCAGAATAGGAGACACATTCTTCCTTACACTGATTCATACCTAACAGCTTACCGATGGTTTTGGATGTAGTAGGGACAACTGCACACACCCACATACGTAATACATGTTGGAACGATTCTTTACACATCTCACGCACATAATTATGACACTTAGCACATGGTAGTTTGTTCAAGTATGCTCCATTTTTACAGCGCCCAGTACAATGGGATGTTTAGTATTTTCATGTTGGGAAAACTTCACCATTACACACACTCACACACATACTTACACTTCTCCCAAGACATTATGTGTCCACCCTTTTCATCGTTAGTTTCATTTCCCGCTTATCACGCGGTGCGAATTCGTTCTTAGGCAGCTTCCACAAATAGTGGTTCTTTAATGTGATTGAATGTGAACAACACATCATGGATTTTCCAACCGTTCTTGGTCACTTGGTCACAGCATAGTATTGGCTAGTTTGTTTTTTTTCGGCTAACGATAGTAAGGAATGCCATTTTGCATGCAAAATTAAGCACGTGTGTTGCACGGTCAAAAGAGCACTAAGTTCCGATTGTTGGACCCGAATCCATGATGTCTCCAGAATCTACAGAATGCATTCAATCACAATTTATTGGTTCGCGAGGGGTTTTACTCTTACTTTCCGGTTTCTAATCATGCCTGGGGGTGGTAAACATTTGAAACGATGGTTTTGTTTTCATTGGTTTTCTTATCTTTTTTTTTTTATTTTCCTTCATCTTAAACTCTATTCTCCTGTTCCTTGGCAAACAACATACAACTTACACCAACCACTACACCAACAACCGTACCGAACCTATCAAACCCCCCATTTTGTTATCTCTACTAACTACCTCTGAAATCTAACTAACAAACATTCTTCCTCAAAAAAAAACACATTCTGTCAACAAATTTGTTCCCATACATCCGCTCATCGCGCTTGATCATAATGTACTGTTCCGATTGTTTGGTCATGCTTCACTTCTCCACTGTTAATATCATGCTCACCTCTCAATAAAAACAACCACACATAAATACTCGCTGTATCATCTGGCTTGGGCTAACGCTTGAATTGTATGAAACTACACACCCGCCGTGCAATGTAAATGTCCGCCCAGGAATGCGAAAGGATTCGAGGATTGCAATCTCAGATGAATCAGCTGAACGATAAGATAAAGCTTCTGTTACGCCGCGGTGCTCCAGACCCGTAGCGATAGAATGTTGCGCCGTGGGGTTGATAAACTCAGTTGCACAGCATGATGCGCGCCTTGAAGAACCTTTGTTGGATGTGGACGAAAAAGAAGGGGTTCGGCGAAATTCGGCTGCAGGAATTTTAACACAAAGCTGCCTTGTCCGAGCTGCCGCACGTGTTTTGGGCGCGCTCGTTAGAAATGTTTAAGTAGTCACCGGTCACGTGATCGCTCGTGCTGCACCCTGAGGATCGCTGATCGGTGGATTGTGACAGGTTCTGTCAAATATTTGTATTTATTCTTAGCTAACTTGTTTGAATTTGTGCTGCGTGCGAGTGTCAAGCGAAAAATAAAGTTGTTTGTAATCGCAAGCATCTTCTGTTGGCCATTAACGCCTAAGACACTGTGAAAGAATATGGAACGGTGGTTTCCACGTCCACTTTGATCCTTCGTTAAAGATGTTTTACAACCATTTTTAGCCATTAGAACTTCTAGGATTTCTCTTCAAACAGACCCTCGGGATCTTACCCGGTCCCTCTTATCTTACTATCTCTCGCCCACGCTCTCTCTCTCTCCCTATGTTTTATTCTATCTTGTCCTCTGAAACTCATATAAACAAACGTCAAGTCAAGCCTCTCATCATCTGCCCAAAAAAAAAACTACATTCGTGCCTACCCTTCCCACAAAACTACAAAATCCTCGAAAAATAAAATGCAACTTCCATCACTCAGGACCGTTCGATGCCGTATGATTGGAGCGTAGAGTGTTACGATCAGGAAGAAAGCTCACCATCGACGACCACGGACGTACGGGATACAAAGCGCTCTGGGCTCCGTTCGGCTGGTACCGGAAATGTGGTGGTTGTCACTGCAAACGCCCAGCCAACGGTGTCCGCGTGGAGTAGAACGGGCGCTGACGATGATCTGACGTATGCGGAAATTGTGGCTGGACTTCGCCGTCAGCGGCAGCGTGGTGGGCATGATCCACCGCTACACGTGATCGAACGGCAGCACAATGTGACAAATATCTCGATCACGAGTCCGGTACAGCGTGATGTGCCAAGAGGTGATTTGGACGCTGTCGTACCAAAGATGCCCGTGCCTGTTGTAGAACATGTGAGTTCTGACGCGCACCAAGCAGCTCGTACTGTAGTTCAGCTTACCGGGGCTAACAGACCGTCCGGAGACGAACCGATTGCAAGAGATCCTCCAAAGGAACAACGTAAATCCCGTAGACCTCCGCCTCCACCATCTCCCCAGCTACAACCGATCCGATCGGTTGATACAACCGATTCAATGACCTCCAGCATTGTCAACGTGACCACCATTGTTGGTGCTACCTCCACCCAGCCGGTGGTAGTAATGACCTCCGCCAAAGGATCTGAACTAACTCAACCCGAAGTATCGAGTACCGGCTCAGCAGGACCCACGTCCGTGTGGTCCTTTGGGAATAAGACGTACGCCGAAGTGTTGAAAGAAATAGCCGCCTCTAATCAATATCGCCTCCAGCAGCAACAACAACTGCAACAGCAAGAATTTCTGCAACCATCTTGGAATGAAAGCAGCTACCAGCAGCAGTATGCTACTGTTGGAAAGCAGCAACAGCAGTTCGGCACACCTGCCCGCCTCGGTTTACCTCAACCCTATGCGAACCGATCCCGCTCGAGCTCACGAAATCGTCCAAAGCCGGAAGCCGTATCGCGTGTAAATATTGTACATAGTGATTATCAACAAATGGCACCAAGTTCTAGTCAAGTGCAGCAGCAATCGTCACAACGTTCTGCGAAGGTGCAATCGAGATCGGCTTCTGTAAAGAGCAATGCATCGTCGTCAAGTGTTGGTGAAAAGATGACAAAGAAATCGACCGATCAGAAGAGTGTAACGGACCGTAAAGGTGTGCGTGTTGCTACTGCTGCTGCTCCTGCTGCTGCTCCTACTACCACCGTTAAGGCATCCGAATATTACGCATCCGAACAGAGTGATCCGACCGAAAACGTCCACTACCGAAAGGCGAAGAAGAGCAAAATTAAGCAGATACAAAGCAAGGATGACAAGTTGTTACCAGTGCCGCTAGAACCGAGCGTGAAAGCGAACGAAGCGCAACGGCAAGTGTTTGTGACCGAGATCAATGTGAACAAATCCGAAAGCCCCACCAGACAATCGAAGAGTCCGATGAAAACTGTGTCCATAGTGAATTTAACCGATCGGCCGGAAGTGGTTGCTAGTGCCGAGACGAAAATAACGATTAATGTGAACGAACCGGTACAGGCGGTTGCAGAGTTGACGGAGGTTGCAAAACAAGAGCAGGAACATTACGTCACGCAGATCCGACTGGATCAGGAAGCGGCGGGTCATCAACGACGTCAGCAAGTGCGTAAAAGTGCCAAAAAGCGTAATAAAACCACCACCACACACAAGCTGCTGGACGTTAGCATGAGTGAACCGGTGACCGTTCAGCTGCAGGAGCTCGGCGAAAACATATCGACCGTAGAGATCGTTTCACCGAAGGAGAAGAATGTGTCCGTAGTAGATTTGCGTCCGTTGGACGAACCGTTGACGGTAACGTCGATTGAGTTGAAGGGTGCAGAAATGGAATCGCTCGAATCGTACAGTAAACAAATAGAGCTTCAGCTTGATGCTGGAAGTGCGATGGAGAGTTCAAAGGTGGTTGATGAATCTGTAACGAATACCGCCGATGTGGTGCAAGATCCAGTTATATTTACCGAAGAGATCGTGCAAATTTCGCAACCAACGATTGACAGACGTGAAGTTGAAGAGAGCACGGTGCAGCAAACCGAAACTGTGAGTTACCATCGGTCGGAGGTGTCGTTTACTACGGTTACTGAAACTGTGCATGAAGAGATTAAAGTTGAGCATAAGACACATTCAAAAGAAAGCAGTTCGAAAACGTACACTACATCGTTACACATTGAACAGACAAATGTCGATGATTCGAATACGGAAAACGTTGCTCCATCAACTGAGATTCCGGAAGTAAACAAACAAGATATCAAGCCACCAGCTGAAGAGAATGTCGCAAAAGAAAGTGATATTTGGTGTCCACCAACGAAGAAAAAGGGAAAGAAGAAACAAGCTAAGAAATCCGACAAGAAAAATGATGATCAGCAAGATGATACATCAAACAGCCAACAGGTCATTGAACAAAAGCGAACGGAGTTTGTCCAGTCCATGCTTACAGAAACGATTGACGAGACTACTCACCGGGTGTTTGATACTAAACCGATCACTGAGTCTACATCGGACGTGGTTGAATCGCCCGTTACACCTTCGGCAGAAGAAGTGGCACTAATGAGTGCAAGAGAAGAATCATTTTTAGCTGAAATGAGTGGTCCAGTGCAAGATACAGATGGTTCTGTTGCTAATGTTGAAATGAATGTTGTTTCTGAAGTGAAAGATTCGCAAATTCCACCTTCTACGGAGGAAATAGCCCTTTTGAACGCAAGAGAAGAAGCATTTTTGGCTGAGAATAGTGAACCGGTTGTAAAAAAAGAAATAACAGCTGTATCTGATAAGCAAGATCCTACTGCTCCAACGTCTCTATCGACGGAAGAAATAGCTCTGATGAATGCTAGAGAAGAATCATTTTTGGCCGAAATGAGTGAACCGATTGTTAAGGAAGAAACAGAATCTGTATCTCATCCTACAGCTCCAATGTATCTTTCGACGGAAGAAATAGCTCTAATGAATGCTAGAGAAGAATCGTTTTTGGCCGAAATGAGTGATCCGATTATTAAGGAAGAAACCGAACCTGCATCTTATCCTTCAGCCCCAACATCTCTTTCGACGGAAGAAATAGCTCTAATGAATGCTAGAGAAGAATCATTTTTGGCCGAAATGAGCAGCTCAGTTGTTAAGCAAGAAATGGAACAGTCTCAAGTGAAAGAACCTTCAGCTCCGATTGACCTTTCGTCGGAAGAAATAGCCCTTATGAATGCTAGAGAAGAATCATTTTTGGCTAACATGAGTGGATCAACGGCAAATGTCGAGCTCGTTGTTGAGCAAGAAATGAAACAGTCTCAAGTGAAAGAACCTTCAGTTCAGGTCGAACTTTCGTCGGAAGAAATAGCTCTAATGAACGCAAGGGAAGAAGCATTCCTGGCTGAGATGAGTGGTCCGGCATCGGTTATCGAGTCAGAAGTTATGTTGGAAACACCTTCAGCAGAGGAAGTGGCACTGATGAATGCCAGAGAAGAAGCATTGCTGGCTGAGATGAGTGGTACGGCATCGGTTATCGAGTCTGATGTTAAATCGGATATAAAACCAGATCCTGTTTCATTGACACCTTCAGCAGAGGAAATAGCACTGATGAATGCAAGAGAAGAAGCTTACCTGTCTGAGATGAGTGTGCAAATTTCCAATTTAGCAATGAATTCTGAACCGAAAGCTGTTGCAGTTGAACCTTCCGCCGAAGAAATAGCCGTGATGAATGCAAGAGAAGAAGCATTCCTGGCTGAGATGAGTAGTCCAACTTCTAATGTCGTTCCTCCAGACTCTGCACTGAAGACTGATTCTGTTTTGGTGACACCTTCCGCTGAAGAAGTAGCACTAATGGCTGCAAGAGAAGAATCGTTTTTGGCTGAAATGAGTACAACAGAATCGAAAGCAATATTAGTCGAATCGAGAGCTGATATGGAACTTGCTACACCTTCAGCTGAGGACAATGCTATGACGATCACAAGGGAAGAATCTTTGTTGCCAGAAGTGAGTGATTCAATTGCAACAGTTGACCCGAACTTAAAACCAGAAACAGCCACCAGCTGAAGAGAATGTCGCAAAAGAAAGTGATATTTGGTGTCCACCAACGAAGAAAAAGGGAAAGAAGAAACAAGCTAAGAAATCCGACAAGAAAAATGATGATCAGCAAGATGATACATCAAACAGCCAACAGGTCATTGAACAAAAGCGAACGGAGTTTGTCCAGTCCATGCTTACAGAAACGATTGACGAGACTACTCACCGGGTGTTTGATACTAAACCGATCACTGAGTCTACATCGGACGTGGTTGAATCGCCCGTTACACCTTCGGCAGAAGAAGTGGCACTAATGAGTGCAAGAGAAGAATCATTTTTAGCTGAAATGAGTGGTCCAGTGCAAGATACAGATGGTTCTGTTGCTAATGTTGAAATGAATGTTGTTTCTGAAGTGAAAGATTCGCAAATTCCACCTTCTACGGAGGAAATAGCCCTTTTGAACGCAAGAGAAGAAGCATTTTTGGCTGAGAATAGTGAACCGGTTGTAAAAAAAGAAATAACAGCTGTATCTGATAAGCAAGATCCTACTGCTCCAACGTCTCTATCGACGGAAGAAATAGCTCTGATGAATGCTAGAGAAGAATCATTTTTGGCCGAAATGAGTGAACCGATTGTTAAGGAAGAAACAGAATCTGTATCTCATCCTACAGCTCCAATGTATCTTTCGACGGAAGAAATAGCTCTAATGAATGCTAGAGAAGAATCGTTTTTGGCCGAAATGAGTGATCCGATTATTAAGGAAGAAACCGAACCTGCATCTTATCCTTCAGCCCCAACATCTCTTTCGACGGAAGAAATAGCTCTAATGAATGCTAGAGAAGAATCATTTTTGGCCGAAATGAGCAGCTCAGTTGTTAAGCAAGAAATGGAACAGTCTCAAGTGAAAGAACCTTCAGCTCCGATTGACCTTTCGTCGGAAGAAATAGCCCTTATGAATGCTAGAGAAGAATCATTTTTGGCTAACATGAGTGGATCAACGGCAAATGTCGAGCTCGTTGTTGAGCAAGAAATGAAACAGTCTCAAGTGAAAGAACCTTCAGTTCAGGTCGAACTTTCGTCGGAAGAAATAGCTCTAATGAACGCAAGGGAAGAAGCATTCCTGGCTGAGATGAGTGGTCCGGCATCGGTTATCGAGTCAGAAGTTATGTTGGAAACACCTTCAGCAGAGGAAGTGGCACTGATGAATGCCAGAGAAGAAGCATTGCTGGCTGAGATGAGTGGTACGGCATCGGTTATCGAGTCTGAAGTTAAATCAGATATAAAACCAGATCCTGTTTCATTGACACCTTCAACAGAGGAAATAGCACTGATGGATGCAAGAGAAGAAGCTTACCTGTCTGAGATGAGTGTGCAAATTTCCAATTTAGCAATGAATTCTGAACCGAAAGCTGTTGCAGTTGAACCTTCCGCCGAAGAAATAGCCGTGATGAATGCAAGAGAAGAAGCATTCCTGGCTGAGATGAGTAGTCCAACTTCTAATGTCGTTCCTCCAGACTCTGCACTGAAGACTGATTCTGTTTTGGTGACACCTTCCGCTGAAGAAGTAGCACTAATGGCTGCAAGAGAAGAATCGTTTTTGGCTGAAATGAGTACAACAGAATCGAAAGCAATATTAGTCGAATCGAGAGCTGATATGGAACTTGCTACACCTTCAGCTGAGGACAATGCTATGACGATCACAAGGGAAGAATCTTTGTTGCCAGAAGTGAGTGATTCAATTGCAACAGTTGACCCGAACTTAAAACCAGAAACGAAAGAAGCTTCTATTTCGGTTGAAATTTCGGCAGAAGAAGTAGCGCTCATGAGTGCGAGAGAAGAATCATTCTTGTCTGATGTGGGCAAAGCAATAGACCCGAGCTTAGCAGAGGGTGTGAATGCAGAAAAGATGGTGGAACAAGCGAAGAAACCTGACGAAACAACTGCAATGTCTTCAGAGAATAATGAGCCGGCAGCACCGTTCACAAGCGATCGTGACTCACCAAAACAAACCGAGAAAACAAACACTGTCGATGAATCTGTACCAACTGTCTCCCCCACCACAAAGCATTCCGATACTGGCAACCTCGCAACCGCAAAGAGTCCAAAGAAAAAGCAAAAAGATAAGTTTAAGAAGATTAAAAAATCAGATGCCGCAAACATGGCCGCATTCCTCGAAGCGGAACGGAAAGTGTTTGAAGCCGAAGAAGCGGCACAGCATCAACCGGAATCGGTGGCTGGACCACGCACACGTGATCAAACGTCACCGGGAATGAGCTCCATCACAAAGGAACAGATTGAGACAATTATTGTGGGCATTAACTTCGAGCGTCAAAAATCGCTTACCGGTGCAAACGATTCGGAAGCAAATATCGGTGAAGCGATTGCACTTACGACGGAAGAAACGTTCGTTGTGAATATGCCCGAAAGTCCGGTGAAGAGCGTCCAAGAGTTTCGTAGCAATTTGGTGTTTGAGGATTACGATTTTATGCATCAATCGCCGGTGAAACGATCTGCCGAAACGGTCGATACTAAGGGCGGACGGTCGAAGGAGGTTAAGTTTAAACCACAGCTAGAAACCATTCCTTCGGATGCGGATTTGTTGGGTAAGGGAGAGAGTCGTGAAAAATCTTCGACGAATGTCGAGTCTTCGGTTTCCGGTACGGCTGATAACAAGCTCAATGCGTCAGCGGCTAAGGACACCAACAAGCCCGAAAGTATCGACGTAGATTCGGGCAAGGAAAACAATGATCCCGTGCAACGGATTGTGATCAACTCCAAGTGGCGCGACAATCGACAGAAGATCTCGATGATAACACACGAAGAAGTGTTGCTGCAACCGGTGTCACACATAAAAATGCAGCTTCCCAAAATCATTGCTGCGAAGGTGGAGAAGGTGGAGGTTCCCGAAGTACGGCCGGACGTTGTGCCGCTTGAACCGATCGTGCAAGAAACACCGAAGGAAGAATTCGTCGGCGTTGATGATGAGCTAGTGCATGAAGATATGCAGGAGGTCGGGCAGGTTGCTACGGAAGTCTCGATGTTGGACATTTCTCCCTCGATCGTATACGAAACACAGTCGGTGGATGTGCTGGAGAAAGAAGCATCACTGCCGGAGGGTACTGAGATGCCGCCGGGAATGGTGGTGGCAACGGAGGCAAATCAATCGGACGTCGCGTCTGATACGGTCACTTTTGTTGAGCAGCGATCGTCTAGTCAGGAAGTGTACACAACAACTACCACTTCGGTGATGTACCGTACGACGACGATCACCTACATGCAATCGGACGATCAGGAGGAAATCAATGAGATTTACACTAGCCCTACGGTAGTTGAACAGAGTGTGAAAACGGTCGTAACGCGGGATGAACCCACGCTAAACGTATCGGTGTCCTATTCGGAAGCGGATCGAAGCACGGGAGATGAAGTGATGGTGGAACGGATCATGATTGAAAAAGGCGACGATGAAGAAGCGGGCACTGTAATTGAAACTTTAACAAGTGAAACTGAACCCGATGGAAGTGGAGTGGAATTGAAACAATCTCTATTAGACAGTTCAGTGGTTTCGGAGGCGGATCGTAGTATGGGAGAGGAAATGATCGAAACAAAGACAATGATCGTATTGGAAGAAAGTGAATGTGACGAGGAACGGGTAGTGCGAGAGATGTGTAAAGAATCGTTCCAACAGGATGCGTCTTTTGAAGTGGCAAAACAAACTGAATCGCTAGAGCTAGCACCTGGTGCAGGGGAAAGCACCATCGAACCAGTGCTAAGTAGTCCGCTTGAGACGGAATCTTCTAGTGGGCAGGATTATTGGCAATACCATGATACGGAGAGACATTACATTCAGAACTTTGCAGTGCAATCGTACGATAAGGAACAAGAGGATAGGCTTTTAGAGAGCACGGTTAAAGAATGTTCTCAAGCAAAAGTGGTTGAAGAAATTGCAGAAACAGATTGCAAGGATACTTCTATTGTAAGTAACAAAAGTGATAAGGAGCTCGCTGAAATCTATCGTACCTTGGAACAATCTTACTTGAGCATGTGGCAGTTACGTGATGCCGAGAATAACTATCAGAAGCTAGATGCTAGGGAGGGAACTAAACAGAACCTTGGGGAAGATTTGAATGTTCCAACGTTAACGTCTGATATGCCAGAGGAAACACAAGGCACTGGAGAACCTGTTTCGGATGAAAGGGTGGAACCATCGTGCTCTTTTACAAGCCAACTCGAAGTATTAAAGAGTTTGGGACGATCTATGGTAAACAATTGGCAATTGAGAGAGGCAGAAGAGAGCTATGAAAAGCTAAGAACTCGGCAAGTGGCAATGAATTCTGAAACTATTTGTGTGACTGATTTAGATGAACCGGTTGAAGAAAATATTGAATTGTTGCCTTCAAATGAAGTGAGCAGCATTACGGTTGAGTCACAAGCACAGCCTTCGGTGGATGAAATAGTAACTTCAGATGTGTCACAATATGTGGCAGAA
>KZ063110.1:32829-77264 GCA_002091835.1 Anopheles maculatus
CCGAAAAGGATTTAGAACCAACTGTATCTGAGACTCCTGCAGAAGAAATCGTAGTATCTGACAAATCTTTGGAAGAAGTTCCGTTCCCGGACAGCGAAGAACAGGAGCTTTTAAGGCTTTCAGCTATTTCCAAAAATGAAGCTTTAGAACCTCTTGTATCTGAGGCTACTGTGGAAGAAGTGATTGTTTCCGAAACGGTATTGGAAAGTGTTCCTTCTGTCGATAGTGAAGAACAGCAGCTCTTGAGGCTTTCCGCTATGTCGAAGGTGAATGTCGAGGAACCAACGGTATGTCAGAGTACTGTAAAAGAAGTGGTACTATCTGACAAGCCATTGGAAGAAAACTCACGAGTGGAAGAGTTGAAAAAGGCATTGTACTATGCTTCAATTACTTCCTACGATACTTTGTCACTACGTGATGGAGAAAGGAAACATGTTTTGCAAAAACAAATTGATAGTACTAGAACAAAACCAGATGATACTATTTTGGTTAGTTCTGTGTTGGATGATGTTGATAAAGCAACATCAGATGAAGCTGAAGAGCAGGAGCTTTTGAAGCTTTCTGCTATTTCAGAGGCAGCTGATTTGAAACCAGTTGTGTCTGAGGCTGTTGTCGAAGAAGTTGTAGCAGACAAGCCTTTGCAAGAAGTTCCTTCTCTTGACAGTGAAGAACTAGAGCTTGTGAAGCTCTCTGCTACATCAAATGTTGAAGTTCTTGAACCTGCTGTATCTGAGACTACTGTAGAAGAGGTGGTAGTATCTGAAAAACATTTCGAAGACGTTCCTTCCGTTGACAGCAAAGAGCAGGAGCTTATAAAACTCTCTGCTATGTCGAAGGTTGAAGCTCTGGAACCTGTTGTGTCTGAGATTATTGCAGAAGTGATTATTTCTGATAAGCCTGTGCAAGAAATGCCTGATCTTGACAGTGAAGAACAGGAGCTTTTGAAGCTCTCTGCTATGTCAAAGGCCGAAAACCTGGAACCAGTTTTGCCCGAGAATACGGTTCCTGCTCCAGATAATGAAGAACAAGAGCTCTTAAAGCTGTCAGCAATTTCAAAGATTGAAACCTTGAAATTGTCTGTATCTGAGACTACAGTAGAAGAAATTACCATATCCGGCGAGCCTTTGGAAGGAGTTCCTTGTCCAGATCGTGAGGAACAGGAGCTTTTGAGGCTTTCTGCTATTTCAAAACCAGCTGATACAAAACTAATTGTGTCTGAAACAACTGTAGAAAAAATGGTTGTATCTGACGAGCGTTTGGAAGATGCTCCTTCTCTTAATAGTGAAGAACAGGATCATTTGAAGCATTCTGCTATTTCACAGGTTGAATTTATAGAACCAGTTGTGTCTGAGACTACTGTAGAAAAAGTGAAAGACGAGCCTTTGGGAGAAATTTCTACTGTTGACAGCGAGGAACAGGAGCTTTTAAAACTTTCCGCTATTTCAAAGGCGGGCAATCTGGAACCAGTTGTGTCCCAGACTCCTGCAGAAGAAGTGGTTGTATCTGACAATCCTTCTGAAGAAGTTCCTTGTCCGGATAGTGAGGACCAGAAGCTCTTGAGACTTTCAGTCATGTCAAAGTCCGAAGCAATGACACCCGTCGTATCTGAGACTCCTGCAGAAGAAGTGCTTGTATCTGACAAGGCTTTGGAAGAAATTCCTTCTGTTGACAGCGAAGAACAGGAGCTTTTAAAACTTTCCGCTATGTCAAAGGCTGAAAATTTGGAACTAGGTTTGCCTGAAATTCCTGCAGATGAAATGGTTGTACCTGACAAGCCTTTGGAAGAAGTTCCTGCTGCAAATAATGCAGAAAAGGAACTTTTGAGGCTTTCAGTTATGTCAAAGGCCGAAGCAGTGGAACCCGTTTTTGCTGAGACTATTGTCGAAGAAGTGGTTGTAGTTCCTTCTGTTGACAGCGAAGAACAGGAACTTTTGAGGCTTTCAGCTATCTCAAAGGCCGAAATAATGGAACCCGTTCTAGCTGAGACTGGTGTGGAAGAAGTGGTTGTATCTGACAAGCCTTTGGAAGAAGTTCTCTCTGTTGATAGCGAAGAACAAGAACTTTTGAGACTTTCAGCTATGTCAAAGGCCGAAACAATGGAATCCGTTCTAGCTGAGACTGGTGTGGAAGAAGTGGGTGTATCTGACAAGCCTTTGGAAGAAGTTCCCTCTGTTGACAGCGAAGAACAGGAACTTTTGAAGCTGTCCGCTATGTCAAAGACCGAAAATCTGGAACCAATTGTGCCTGAGACTACCATAGAAGAAGTTATTGTATCTAACCAGTCTTTGGAAGAAGTCTCTTGTGCAGATAATGAAGAACAGGAGCTCTTGAGACTTTCTATTATGTCAAAGACCGAGGTCCTGGAAACAGTTGTATCTGAAACTACTGTGGAAGAAGTTATAATATGTGAGAAGCCTTTAGAAGAACTTTCTTCTGTTGACAGTGAAGAACAGGAACTCTTGAGGCTTTCAGCTATGTCAAAGACAAATGCTGTTGAGAATCGAGAGCAGTTAAACAAACTTGCTTCTGAAAACAATACACAAGAACAGGAAGCCATTTCTACGTTCACCACGGTGGAAGTTGTAGAGCAAATGGAATCGTCGCTACCAGCTGAGAATGTACAACAGTTTGTGATCGAGTTGTCGGTTGCAGAAACTAAAGAATCTGTTCCGCATGCAGATTTAGGCGACGAATCTCTGAGCGAGAGTGTAGATCTATCAAAATCAAGTGCATTTGATTCTAGCATGGCATCGGTGATAAGTAAACCGGAAATTTCCTTTATTAGTTTACCGCTGGAAAAGAATGTAGCCGCTGAAGACGTTGAGCTAATGGTTTCTAGCATTGAATCTAACGAAGGTGTAGTTGACACAACTATCTCACCAGTCCAAGAAGCAGGAGAAATTGTGGTGGAAGGAAAGTTACTTGTTCAAGTAAATATTCCACAAAAGGCTGCAGAAGAACAACATGCCTTAGAACGAAAAGAAAAACGTAAGAAAGAGAAGAAGCAAGCGAAAAAGTCCAAACAGTTAACGCAAGATGCAGCAGTTTCGAAAGAAGCAGCTGTGACGCATGTTACTGAATCGGTTAAACCAAAGGCTGAACCAGAAACACCAATTCCAAATGTATGGGAACAAATGAAGGGCAAGAAAACGTATGCTGAGGTGGTGGCGGGTCAGGAAGCAGAGCGTAGAAGACTTTTGGAGTTGCAAATGAAAAACCCGTTGGCTTCTGATGTGTCAGTTGGTGGTGCGATGACAGTTTTACCGTCAAGTGAAGGTTCAGCAGATAAGGTGATGTCTCGTAATGAGAGTTTTGTTGAAGTTGAACTCAGTAACGAAACGGACCTTCAGACCTTCATTGAAAGTAACAAAAGCTATGGAAGAATGGTACAATCGCACACTTCTTGGGCTGATATTGTCGATGAAGATGATGTAGATATTAGCGCTTCCAGCAATGCACCCATTAGTTCAGAACAATTGCCAAGCCAGACTGAAGCTTCGGTTGAGTTGATCGAATCAACAAATCAACCTGTGGAGCAATCACAAGTAGTAGAACAGGACAATAAGAATGTTTCAGGTAAACGTGAAACAAAACAGAAGAAAAAGCTAAAGAAACAGGTTACAGAACAAGTCGCGAAAGAAGTGCAAAATATGTCACGGTCCTCTGAGTTGCCTCAGCCGCAAGAGCTAGACACAAGCACATCTACCACGGAGACAACAATTTGGCAAACTGGCCCACTTTACGCTGACGTTGTGGCCCAAAATTTGAAACGAGAAAGCGAAGCTGAAGCTCTTGCTTCTCCAGCTCAAGCCGATAAACCACAGAATGTTGTTACCGAAACTGTACCTGTCGTCCCAGAGATTGTGCCGGACATGGAACCATTGGCATGCACTGTACCAGTTGGTGAAGTGCAATCAGAAGTTCCTCCAACCATTTCAACCACACCGGAGGATACACCACAACGCAAACCTTCCAAAAAGACTAAAAAAGGGAAACCTTCCAAAAATCAATCAGATGTCCCTCAAAGTGAATCGATTGTTGAAAGTGTCGTGAAGACGAGCTCTGTACCCGTTGAAGAGAGTGCCACAGATGATACTGAATCAGAATCATTGAAGGTGTCCACTAAGGAGGATGTACAGTCGCAGGGTGATGATACCGCAAGGGCAAAGAAAACAAAGAAAAAACAGAAGAAAAAGCCTTTGAAACATGCATCCAGTGACGAGTCTGCTGATGTTGAGATAGATAGTAAACTCGTTGTGCAGCCTGCTGCAGTGGTGCCACTTTCTGAGTCTCCTAAAGAAATTGCCCATCTTCTTGAGCACGTGCATGAGAATGTGGAACATGGTGAACCTATTGCGAATGAGGTATCAGCATCCGATGTCGAACACGAGAAGCATGTGAAATTCTCAGTGGATGTCGAAATTTTAAAAGAGGTTCCATTATCAGAATCTCCCAAAGAGATCGAACACCTTCTGGAGCATCATGCACACAAACCATCTCCATTGGTGGAGCAGGAAGTAGTGGCTCCTATTGTGCATGAAGACGACAATCACAAACATGTGCAATTCGTTGATGAGATTTCGGTAGTACCAACAGTTCCACTGTCAGAGTCGGTGAAAGAGTTGGAGTGCTTGAATAGCACAACGCAAATAATCGAAAAAGTGCAAGAAGAGCTGGAGCCAGCATTGGAAAATGAAGCAGGGGATGATAATAGCGAGAAGCGAGTTAAGTTTGATAGTCTAGTTGAGATTCTACCCACTGTACCATTCTCGGAATCAAGCAAGGAAATAGAGAAAGACATATGCCTTGGAATGGATGGAGCTAATACTTTATCAGAAATAGTAAGTACTACTGTCCGTGAAACAAACTTAATGAAGATAGAAGTAGTTGAGTTGGTCGGTAGTCCAAACCCGGTAGCCTCGGATGATGATAAACGGGTGAAGTTTGATCCAATGGTGGAAGTGTTACACAACGTTCCTTTCTCCGAATCGGTTAAGGAGACATCAAGCATCGGAACGGAAAAGCAAGATCAGACAGAGGACGAACCCTCATTGGTAGAAAGTCCTGAAGATTCTCCACAACCAGAACGACGCGTTTCCTTCTCGGAGACCGTAGTCAAGATACAGCTAGAACGCGATGATGATGAAGATGGCTTCGAAGTGATTGACATGGCAGAAGTTGAAGAAGTGGCGATTGTTACTCCGGATGCTTCGGAAAGTAATTCCCAAAGCGCTATGTCTCAAGCCGATAGCTCTGTTGCAATGGTTGCAACACCAAAAGAGACTGAGAAGGATGTTACATCGGAACGTTCAGTCACTCAGGAGGAACTGTTATCACAGGATCCCCAAGATACCAGTTCAATTCCGATAGTTGTGATACCAGAAAACGTTAAAGAGCATGTCATTTTGGAACCTTTAGTTACGCAGGAGGAATTGTTATCTCAGGATCCCGAACTCCAAGATACCAGTTCAATTCCGATAGTCTCGATATCGGAAAGAGAGGGAGAGGATGTTAATTTGGAACCTACAGAAAACCAAGACGAATTATTGTCTCAAGATCCCCAAGATTCTCAAACTATCAGTGCTGTCCAGATGGTTGCAATACCGAAGGACGTTGAAAAGAATACTTCTAAGAAGCAAAAGAAATCAAAGAAAAAGTCAAAACAAATTGATACAAGAACTCCTTCACAGGAAGTTTCTGACCCAGAGAGTACTCTAGTCATGTCAGAGATTGATACAGTGTCTCATAGTCCTAGAGCTGGTCTTCTATACGCGCAAGTAGTCGCTCAGAAGCCGGAGAAAGATGAGCAGAGTAGGTTGAAAGCTCAAATCACAGATTATGACACTGAAACGATAGTTCGCGAGGATTACGTTGTTGTGCAGGAAATTTCTATCACGCAGGAACCCGATTCTCGTGAACAAGAAGTGACTCAAACCGTGCAAGCCGAAATGGTGCTTAAGCCGGATCCTAGTCCTTACGAATCTAGCGAAGTTACGGAAGTTTATGTTGAACAAAAAATTGTTTTACCTAAAACAGAACAGTTGGCCAATGAAGCTGTCACTAGTCAGATCTCTCCTGACGCCAGCACGATAGGTGAGCAAGAATGGGAGAAGGATGTTAGGGAAAGTGATCTACAGTTTGTTTTGCCACCTACTAAGACGAGCGAGAATGTAGCAATCGAGAACGATCAATTGCGTAATGTACCAGTGGAGAAGATATCGGTAGAAAGTGATACAACAGAACAGCCAACAGACAACCCAGAGGAGCCTTTGTCCATGCAAGGACTCTACTGCATTTGGCAGGATAGATCTTGGCTCGATCGTTCCTTATACGGACAAGCCGAGGAACGGTATGCTGCGATGGCGAAGCCTCGCAATGCCATCGACAATGATCAACAGCATGATGTCGCAGAGCACGCGGTTCCTAGCGACGTCAATACAACACCACCCCTACCACCACCAACAGTAACAGCTGCTGCCACTGCAGCCACTAACAATGTACTAACACCAATGCCTCACATCCCTTGCGAAGAGTTATCCTTGCAGCAAACTGTGGCCAACATTAGCGATGTACCCATGATCCCATCCATACCCGTATCCGAGCCCGACTCCACACCTACGCCTCCCATCCCTGACAGTCCCCAACAGTCCTCCTTATCCTTCGATCCTTCACTAGGTTCAACGGACAGCGTAGAATTAAGTAAACAAAATGTGGCTGAATGCACAGACAGTAAACAGGTGACGTTGTACTTCGTAGATGTAGTTATTGTTATTGTTTAGCTGTTTATGTTTACTTTACGTTGTTTTGGTTTTGCTGATCGTACTTAACTTCATTTTTATGTCTTTTAGTTTTGTAATTCGTTGCTTCTGTTTATTATTTTGAGCTGTGCGATTTTCGTTTATTTATAGCAAGTTATTCAAGAAAAAGCACGGCTTTTCTTCAACTTTGATCCGTTTTTGGAGTAAAAGAGTAATGCATGTTGAATTAAGAGTTTCAAAGTAAAACCGTGCCTCTTCTTTAACTTGTCGCTTTCTTATCAGTTGTTTTGTTGAATATCGTTACCCACCACGTGTAGTTTGTAGCTTTTGTACGTGTAATGTGACCAACATCTTACAGTACGATGTCAAAACGGTCTCTAAATTGGCTAAACTCATCTCTTCATCGCACCTGTGTTGTGTTGCGTGTGACAGTCGTACGACACTTGCTCGGTGCAATCGATATCATAGTGTCCCGAAGACAGGTGTATATGTAAATTTGACACTTTTAACCACCACCTCGCTATTGCCATTTCGTGTAGGTCCTAATAATAATGGGTTTTGATTAGACGAATGTTCAACTAGACTAAATTATATCGTGCTATCTGCCGCTCTTTACCTGCCCCACTATCAGTATCAGTAGCTCAATCACAACAATCCTAATCCAAACACGAAAACTAAGAACTTTTCATACAGCCATCTATCATTTCACCAAGTTGACTCAGCTATTGTACGTTGTTTATCAGAAAGGGGCGTCTCCAATTATTGCTTCCTAAAAATAGCACAAAAACGAACTTGACCTTGGTACTGTACTCCTATTTGTGGTTTAAATATTTGTACACGCGGGTGGTGTAAAAGTGTTAAATTCTCATACAACATCGGAGGATATCGGATTGTTGTCCGCAGCAGCATTTAGTCTTCCAATCAACAGCCTTGTTTCAGTTGACTACGCATGAACAAGTGAACAAAAGTCTAGTCCGATAATGTTCCCATTCTAATGTAGAGTGTTTAATGTTTTTGTGGTAGTGTTATGATATTTGGTTAGACTATTTTTGGAAGGGCCTTCGGTTGTTATTTCTGGCCGCCATTAGGGCAACCAGTACAAAAATTCAGCTAAAACCAGTGCGCGGCGCAGTTTTTGTGTTTCAATGATGAGCAAAACGAAAGCAATGATGTTTGCCTTTTAGTGACGTTTATGTTAAGGTTTTCTTTTTTTGGTTTTGTTTTAGCTTTAGTCTTAAAACACGAGTGTGCGCAAATTTGAAACACCGAATGCTAACCGATCACGTTCGTTTTCCGTCTTACACAGGCACTAGCGCAAAGTGTGGAAAGTATTCTGGACTCGCTGATCAGTGCGGAACTAGAGATGAACAATCTACCGTACGACAACGTGAACGATCTCATCAAGGGTCTTCAGGTATGACGCATTCATCAATTCGGGGTGTTAAAAAACCAGAGCATGATGTAATTATTATTGATTACTTCACTTGCAGGTCCTTATAACGAACTTAGCAGAGTACAAGCAACAGAATTATGCCATCGCGAGATCGCTGCCGGTAAACGCGGACGCACATGTGCGGACAGCGGTTGAACAGATCGACGAACGAATAGACTTATTACGACAACGAGCGGAAAACGGCCTCGAAAAGATTCAGGTTTGAAAATAGTGCCGAAAACGAGGCAATGAGATGGTGAAATAACTGACTAATTGGTTTCCCGTTTTAGCAAACCTTAAAGCAACGAGAACAGCGAAAGGCGGAAGTTCGTGGCTATTTAGAGCTGTTGGAGGAAATCGAAAGATGGCTCTCAAGCACCAGCATACACCTGATGGAAGTGACCGAATGCAGTACAGAGGAAGAAATGCGACGACGAATGGACGAAGAGAGTGCAGTTCTAAACGATTTACGCGAAAAGGAACAATATCTGAAGGATGTGTTGGACAAGACAGCGTCCTATTTGATGTACAAAGATGTTACCGATCGCACGACGACACTGCGGGAAAACTTGACGGTGCTGATACGTATCCTGCGTGAGAAGGCTTTGATTCTGGAAAACAACATTCAACGGTTGGCGGAACATTTGCATCCTGTAGAGTCACAGATCCATCCACAAACGGTAGACATCGAAAGCCAAACAAGTCCTCTAACATCAACCGAACCGGTTCCCGTGACGCTGGACATAGTGAAGAGCGAAGTGCAGCTTCCTGTCGCAGGGGTTGTGACGCAAGAATCCTCCGTTCAGACACAATCCACCCCGGAACAACACACTACCGATAATATACTGATCATTCAGTCGGTGGTAAATGGACGGGAGACTGTGCAGATCTCCAACGTGCCACGATCGATCGGTATAGCTGACCAGCAGTTGGAGGAATCCGTTGTGGTTGAGGCAAAATACACACAGCCAGCAGAAGGAAGAGAAAGTGACCGATCCTCGGAGTTGTTGGTGAGGAATATCCCTACACAGTTCGAAACCACATTTACCGAACCGGACGATACCACCACCGAGATTGTGGTGAATCGAGACGGGTCGAAGAAAATAACTCTCCGAAAGGTGGTCCAACCAGCACAGTCCATCGAATCGACGACCTCTGGAAAGGCTTCGATTGTTACTTCGCTAGACTTGACAGCTCACGAGCAGTCAGAACCACATGCAATAACCGGTGAAGAAGGTGTTGTTGTGGAAGTGGAAGGAGTTGACGTGGTGCTGGAAGAAAGTGGTGGAGATAAGCAACAGGATGAAGCGATAGAAGCTAGTACATCACCACCATTAACGGCCAGCGTGTCACCACCACAACCGGTGCAGGAAGCAGCAGCGACAGTTGTTGCCGAGGTGCTGGAAGTGTTGGAGCAGACGATGCAAACGACCGATGATGAGCAGGCTGCCGAACAGCAGCCGGAAGAACCGCCACAGGTATTCGAATCACATGCTCAAATCGCACCAGTAGAGTTGATTGCTTCTATCGTTGAGTCACAAACTAGTAGATCAATTGCGTAATGTACCAGTGGAGAAGATATCGGTAGAAAGTGATACAACAGAACAGCCAACAGACAACCCAGAGGAGCCTTTGTCCATGCAAGGACTCTACTGCATTTGGCAGGATAGATCTTGGCTCGATCGTTCCTTATACGGACAAGCCGAGGAACGGTATGCTGCGATGGCGAAGCCTCGCAATGCCATCGACAATGATCAACAGCATGATGTCGCAGAGCACGCGGTTCCTAGCGACGTCAATACAACACCACCACTACCACCACCAACAGTAACAGCTGCTGCCACTGCAGCCACTAACAATGTACTAACACCAATGCCTCACATCCCTTGCGAAGAGTTATCCTTGCAGCAAACTGTGGCCAACATTAGCGATGTACCCATGATCCCATCCATACCCGTATCCGAGCCCGACTCCACACCTACGCCTCCCATCCCTGACAGTCCCCAACAGTCCTCCTTATCCTTTGATCCTTCACTAGGTTCAACGGACAGCGTAGAATTAAGTAAACAAAATGTGGCTGAATGCACAGACAGTAAACAGGTGACGTTGTACTTCGTAGATGTAGTTATTGTTATTGTTTAGCTGTTTATGTTTACTTTACGTTGTTTTGGTTTTGCTGATCGTACTTAACTTCATTTTCATGTCTTTTTTTTTTTGTAATTCGTTGCTTCGGTTTATTATTTTGAGCTGTGCGATTTTCGTTTATTTATAGCAAGTTATTCAAGAAAAAGCACGGCTTTTCTTCAACTTTGTTCCGTTTTTGGAGTAAAATAGTAATGCATTTTAAATTAAGAGTTTCAAAGTTAAACCGTGCCTCTTCTTAAACTTGTCGCTTTCTTATCTTTTTGTTAAATATCGTTACCCACCACGTGTAGTTTGTAGCTTTTGTACGTGTAATCATCTTACAGTACGATGTCGAAACGGTCTCTGAATTGGCTAAATTCATCCCTTCATCGCACCTGTGTTGTGTTGCGTGTGACAGTCGTACAACACTTGCTCGGTGCAATCGATATCATAGTGTCCCGAAGACAGGTGTATATGTAAATTTGACACTTTTAACCACCACCTCGCTATTGCCATTTCGTGTAGGTCCTAATAATAATGGGTTTTGATTAGACGAATGTTCAACTAGACTAAATTATATCGTGCTATCTGCCGCTCTTTACCTGCCCCACTATCAGTATCAGTAGCTCAATCACAACAATCCTAATCCAAACACGAAAACTAAGAACTTTTCATACAGCCATCTATCATTTCACCAAGTTGACTCAGCTATTGTACGTTGTTTATCAGAAAGGGGCGTCTCCAATTATTGCTTCCTAAAAATAGCACAAAAACGAACTTGACCTTGGTACTGTACTCCTATTTGTGGTTTAAATATTTGTACACGCGGGTGGTGTAAAAGTGTTAAATTCTCATACGAACATCGGATATCGGATTGTTGTCCGCAGCAGCATTTAGTCTTCCAATCAACAGCCTTGTTTCAGTTGACGACGCATGAACAAGTGAACAAAAGTCTAGTCCGATAATGTTCCCATTCTAATGTAGAGTATTTAATGTTTTTGTGGTAGTGTTATGATATTTGGTTAGACTATTTTTGGAAGGGCCTTCGGTTGTTATTTCTGGCCGCCATTAGGGCAACCAGTACAAAAATTCAGCTAAAACCAGTGCGCGGCGCAGTTTTTGTGTTTCAATGATGAGCAAAACGAAAGCAATGATGTTTGCCTTTTAGTGACGTTTATGTTAAGGTTTTCTTTTTTTGGTTTTGTTTTAGCTTTAGTCTTAAAACACGAGTGTGCGCAAATTTGAAACACCGAATGCTAACCGATCACGTTCGTTTTCCGTCTTACACAGGCACTAGCGCAAAGTGTGGAAAGTATTCTGGACTCGCTGATCAGTGCGGAACTAGAGATGAACAATCTACCGTACGACAACGTGAACGATCTCATCAAGGGTCTTCAGGTATGACGCATTCATCAATTCGGGGTGTTAAAAAACCAGAGCATGATGTAATTATTATTGATTACTTCACTTGCAGGTCCTTATAACGAACTTAGCAGAGTACAAGCAACAGAATTATGCCATCGCGAGATCGCTGCCGGTAAACGCGGACGCACATGTGCGGACAGCGGTTGAACAGATCGACGAACGAATAGACTTATTACGACAACGAGCGGAAAACGGCCTCGAAAAGATTCAGGTTTGAAAATAGTGCCGAAAACGAGGCAATGAGATGGTGAAATAACTGACTAATTGGTTTCCCGTTTTAGCAAACCTTAAAGCAACGAGAACAGCGAAAGGCGGAAGTTCGTGGCTATTTAGAGCTGTTGGAGGAAATCGAAAGATGGCTTTCAACCACCAGCATACACCTGATGGAAGTGACCGAATGTAGTACAGAGGAAGAAATGCGACGACGAATGGACGAAGAGAGTGCAGTTCTAAACGATTTACGCGAAAAGGAACAATATCTGAAGGATGTGTTGGATAAGACAGCGTCCTATTTGATGTACAAAGATGTTACCGATCGCACGACGACACTGCGGGAAAACTTGACGGTGCTGATACGTATCCTGCGTGAGAAGGCTTTGATTCTGGAAAACAACATTCAACGGTTGGCGGAGCATTTGCATCCTGTAGAGTCACAGGTCCATCCACAAACGGTAGACATCGAAAGCCAAACAAGTCCTCTAACATCAATCGAACCGGTGCCCGTGACGCTGGACATAGTGAAGAGCGAAGTGCAGCTTCCTGTCGCAGGGGTTGTGACGCAAGAATCCTCCGTTCAGACACAATCCACCCCGGAACAACACACTACCGATAATATACTGATCATTCAGTCGGTGGTAAATGGACGGGAGACTGTGCAGATCTCCAACGTGCCACGATCGATCGGTATAGCTGACCAGCAGTTGGAGGAATCCGTTGTGGTTGAGGCAAAATACACACAGCCAGCAGAAGGAAGAGAAAGCGACCGATCCTCGGAGTTGTTGGTGAGGAATATCCCGACACAGTTCGAAACCACATTTACCGAACCGGACGATACCACCACCGAGATTGTGGTGAATCGAGACGGGTCGAAGAAAATAACTCTCCGAAAGGTGGTCCAACCAGCACAGTCCATCGAATCGACGACCCCTGGAAAGGCTTCGATTGTTACCTCGCTAGACTTGACAGCTCACGAGCAGTCAGAACCACGTGCAATAACCGGTGAAGAAGGTGTTGTTGTGGAAGTGGAAGGAGTTGACGTGGTGCTGGAAGAAAGTGGTGGAGATAAGCAACGGGATGAAGTGATAGAAGCTAGTACATCACCACCATTAACGGTCAGCGTGTCACCACCACAACCGGTGCAGGAAGCAGCAGCGACAGTTGTTGCCGAGGTGCTGGAAGTGTTGGAGCAGACGACGCAAACGACCAATGATGAGCAGGCTGCCGAACAGCAGCCGGAAGAACCGCCACAGGTATTCGAATCACATGCTCAAATCGCACCAGTAGAGTTGATTGCTTCTATCGTTGAGTCACAAACTAGTACTAGTACACTATTAGGCGCTGATGCTGAAGTTGTTGCCGCTCCAACCGATGTTGCTGTTGCAATCGATTCCTTAAGCCTTACCGAACCACTTACAGCCGGCGGAGAATTAAGCGTAACGGTCGAGCAAAAACCGATCGTATCGATTGAAGACATCTGGCCACCGTCGGAACATGTGTGTAGTAGTAGTTCCGGTCCTGAACGATCGATACCAATGTCACCGGTGCATGAAGTTGTGAAAGCAATGGGTGAAGAACCGGTAAAGGAACAAGAAAGTGAGGAGGCGCAGAAACTATGGCCAACAAGTCCGGAACGTGGTTCAGATTACATTGAAATAGAGCCCAATGTTTTAAAATCGGATGAGAAAGATGCTGATGTAGAAACGGTAGTCCCAATAGTAATGGAGGAACAGCCACTGGAACATGTAGCAGTCGATCGAGAACAAGAGATTGAGGTTCCTATCGTGCTTGACGGGGCAATCAGTGTAATGAGCGTACCTGCAACGAGTGAATCTGGTGAAGTGACGGTAGAAATCGTTCAGTCAGTGAAGGATATTCCATCATCAGAACCGGTAAGCTCCGAAGAAACAATCGTCACTAAGGTTGCCGATGAAAGTGTACAACAAATGGTACCAATTGAAGTGGAAAGTGCAATTGTTCCTGTTTCAACAAGTGAACCAACGTTGGAAGTGATTGAATCAAGCACTTTAAGATCTGAACCTGTCGTAGAAACTACGATCACACGCACCACCGACACAATTGAAGACTCAGACAGTTGTACCACGATAGTGGAGACAGTTTTAATTACTAGAACGACAACAACGGAAGAAGTGATTGAGGTACCGATTGAGGTTGAACAGATCGAAGCTACTGTGGCCGATGATGATCAGCCAGAAGAGACAATAGTGATCGAAAAGGTGACGCATGTGACAACGATTGTGGAACGAGTTGTTGTAGAAGGTGACGCAGAAGAACCTAAAGAAGGTCCTACGATTGAAGAACTCCCAGCTGAACCATCTACTGACACAATGCTGGTAAAGCAAGCAGAGCCCGTACTTAGTTCAATCAACGAAGACAAGAATCTCCAGGTTCAGGTTGCATCAATCGGAGACACGCAGAGCTCTTCCCTTAAGGTATCGATGACAGTTGATCCAACCGAAACAAAAAAGATAAGTGTGAGCTTGATTGAGATAAAATCGACCGAAGTGGCATCGATCGATGATAGCAAACAAACTGCTGCACCAGAATCGGTTGAGTTTGCAGAAATTTCAGGCTTAAAGGCAGTAGACTAACGGTCGAGCAAAAACCGATCGTATCGATTGAAGACATCTGGCCACCGTCGGAACATGTGTGTAGTAGTAGTTCCGGTCCTGAACGATCGATACCAATGTCACCGGTGCATGAAGTTGTGAAAAAAATAGGTGAAGAACCGGTAAAGGGACAAGAAAGTGAGGAGGCGCAGAAACTATGGCCAACAAGTCCGGAACGTGGTTCAGATTACATTGAAATAGAGCCCAATGTTTTAAAATCGGATGAGAAAGATGCTGATGTAGAAACGGTAGTCCCAATAGTAATGGAGAAACAGCCACTGGAACATGTAGCAGTCGATCGAGAACAAGAGATTGAGGTTCCTATCGTGCTTGACGGGGCAATCAGTGTAATGAGCGTACCTGCAACGAGTGAATCTGGTGAAGTGACGGTAGAAATCATTCAGTTAGTGAAGGATATTCCATCATCAGAACCGGTAAGCTCCGAAGAAACAATCCTCACTAAGGTTGCCGATGAAAGTGTACAACAAATGGCACCGATTGAAGTGGAAAGTGCAATTGTTCCTGTTTCAACAAGTGAACCAACGTTGGAAGTGATTGAATCAAGCACTTTAAGAACTGAACCTGTCGTAGAAACTACGATCACACGCACCACCGACACAATTGAAGACTCAGACAGTTGTACCACGATAGTGGAGACAGTTTTAATTACTAGAACGACAACAACGGAAGAAGTGATTGAGGTACCGATTGAGGTTGAACAGATCGAAGCTACTGTGGCCGATGATGATCAGCCAGAAGAGACAATAGTGATCGAAAAGGTGACGCATGTGACAACGATTGTGGAACGAGTTGTTGTAGAAGGTGACGCAGAAGAACCTAAAGAAGGTCCTACGATTGAAGAACTCCCAAGTGAACCGTCTACTGACACCATGCTGGTAAAGCAAGCAGAGCCCGTGCTTAGTTCAATCAACGAGGACAAAAATCTCCAGGTTCAGGTTGCATCAATCGGAGACACGCAGAGCTCTTCCCTTAAGGTATCGATGACAGTTGATCCAACCGAAACAAAAAAGATAAGTGTGAGCTTGATTGAGATAAAATCGACCGAAGTGGCATCGATCGATGATAGCAAACAAACTGCTGCACCAGAATCGGTTGAGTTTGCAGAAATTTCAGGCTTAAAGGCAGTAGACGTTGATCCTGGCTACGAAGCGGATAAAACAGCTACCGCTGAGGGTGAACCGGATGATGACGACAAGGGTAAGAAGAAGCGCAAAAAGAAAAAGAAGGGAAAGCATGACAATGAAAAGGCTAGCAATACTGATCTGCCGGAGCCCGAGCCCAAAGGAGACAAGATGTTCCGTACCGATGATCGTTTGTCTGAGGCACAAGAATCGGAGCAAAGGTTTGACTCCTATCAAAGCTTCACCGAGGATGATCAACCACAGGTTAGCACGGTAAACGTTATGGAAGAAGCCGTCGAACCCGAGATGATTGAAGTTCCGATAACCATTCAGGAGAAGATCGTTGTACCTACGGAGGTGTTGGAGGCGATCTATACGGAAGATGTACAGCAGCAAACGACACCGATCGAGCTTACGTCCGGACAGGATCCAGCTGATGTGGAGATAGAAAAGATCACATCCGAGCGATTGATGGTACCGATCGATTGGGAGCAAAGATCAATGCAGACATCTCCCGAACCGGAAATTCAGCGAACTTCCCAACAAACCTCCCCACTGATAATAGAAGAACAGCCGACGGTAACCGAGCAAGAGACGAAAGAAATTCAAACAACCGTTGTGGAAGCAATCGAGATCGAAACACAAACCCTGCAACCCGTGGAATTGGTCCAACAAGAAGCACAAACGGATCTACCTGTGGAAGAGGAGTCCAGCGTTGCTGCTCGTGCTGTGATCGATACAGTGGACACAGCGAACCAAACAGTACCGGTCGAAACGAGAGAGACTCAACAGCAAGCTGAAAATACGGAAGAGATCGTGGGTCCTATATTGGGACAGATTGTGAAGGAAGTGATTGATCCGGAATCGCTGTTCAAGCGTCAATCTGCTCAAACAAGTCCGGTACAGTTTGCTGAGCAAGTGATTGCGTCAGAACCGTGTGGAGACGTTGAGAGAGCGGATGAAAGCGCACAAACAAGCGTCCCCGATGTACAGGATGCGAATGTCGCTACGGATGCTGTGGTTGTCGAGGATCGTGGAAACTCTCCATCTGTAGAATTAGCTGAGGTGGGTGATGTGAAGCCAAGCGTTGCACAACCTGTTCTAACCACGGAAGCTTCCATGCAAACGAGTCCTATGCACGTTGTGGAGCCCGAGTTGGTTGTCAGTCCTAAGTATGAAATACAGGACGAAATTCTCATACAAACGGTCGCCCAAAGCACGCCTACGTTGGAGAGTGTAGACATGCAAACGGTTGAAGTACCAACGACGGAATCGGACGCTCAGACAACACCTGTAGCAGTGACAGAGATAACCGAAACAGTTACAATCAGCACACAAACCAAACAAGAGCAAACTCCTGCAAAGGAGATCAACGAGCAAGAAAAACCGATTCCAGCAGAAAAAGAAAGTAGCAAACGATCCAAGTCAAAGAAATCAAAGAAATCAAAGGACAAATCAATCCCGATCGAAGTGGAAGTGAGTACACAGATGGTGGTACCAAGCACGAGTGCCGTTGGTGGTGTACCGTTGCCAGGATCAGCAGGACAGTAACCGTAACGAAGACGATTATCGCTGACGGAAAGGGTCCAGATGGTCAAGGAGATGTAAGCTTGAACATACAGGTCAACATTGATCCATCGTTTGGCACGGTTGAGGAACGTACCGCATCATCCTCCTCTCAACCGGAGAAACCCGTGACTACCGTCAGTTGCCCCATCAATGAATCGCTCGACAATCTGCAGAGTCAAAATCTACAGTTAAGCTTATCCGATTGCTTCTCGATCATCAAATCACAGCAAAACTATGCCGAAAACCGTGTGATACCGTGGCAAGATATTAATCAAATGTTTGTACACATGAAACTACCGTCACTGGCTGCGTCAGCTGCTGCGGATGAAACTCCCAAGCGAAGCAATGAATATCAGATGCTGAGTCCTTCGAATATTCTGGAGGAAGAAGATGAGGCTGCAGCAAACGACGATCTAGACCAGGTAATACAGTTGCTGCAACAGAACGATAACAATCCGACCGCGCAGCAACACTTACTGTTTGATGTGGTCGAAACTGTGGTCAAATCTTTGGAGGATCTCGATGCGGGAATGAGCGTAGCACAGGCGAATGTGGACGATGAAGTGTCGTCGGTAGATCGTGCGAAGTTGCTCCGAGTGTACAAGATTCGGTTGATACGCATTGAAGAACATATAGTTAAGATCATCACGTACGTGCAACGCTCGAAGACCGGTCAAAACAAGGAGGTGGATGAATGTCTGAATCATTTGTTGCGTCAGGTGAAGGCCCTGGAACAAAGTGTTGCACACGGAGAACAAACGATCGATGTGGATGCCACCCAAAAACGAAAGATTGCTGATGATGTACGTAACGTCGGGAAAACGGTTGAAATGCTGGAGGGTTCCTACAATGGTCTTGTTGCGAATGACACGATGCCTATTAGCAGCAAACTTGGTGTTATACAAGAGCTACAAATGAACTGCCAAAACTTGATGTCTGCGGCGAAGCTGCTCAACAGTGGCGAGATGAAATTGGATGATAAAACAGAGGTTGAACTCGATCAAATCACTCACCAGATGCGCCGATTGGAAAATGGACTTGTGCTGGAGCGTAACAAGCTTATACAGCTATGCAGCCTCGCGGACGAGTACGAACAGACTTTGCTCGAGTTCCAGGAGATAACCGCTACGGCGGAAGTGTTCATAGAAAACGAAATCGTGACCAACTCGCTGGAAGAGCTCCAGGAGGAGATGCAACGTTATCGCAAATTCTTTGTCAATTTGAACCACTGCAAAGCGATTCTAGAATCCTTGGAAACCAATCTTGATCCCTTGACTCGCCAGAAGTATTCCGAGCTTCATTCATCCCTCTACAACCGCACGAAGGTGATACTGGAGCGTGCTGTAGATCGTGCCGGAAAGCTCGCGCTAGCAGCATCTCGTTGGACCGTTCTAGAGCGGGAGATGTTGGCCGAAAAGCAATGGTTACAGGTAGCACAGCAACGCGTTCCCGATTTGAGCAACGTTTCGTCGCAGGACTTCGAGCGATACATCACGATGTACGAGTCGTTGGAGCAGGATATTGCTAATCACCTGACGAAGATGCGATCTCACCACGAGCTGGCGCGAGACATGCACGAACTGATCTCGGCACCGACCGTCGAACGGGAAAGCAATGAAGCGTTGCTGGTGGCAATGCAACTTCAGGAAGAGGTATCGCTGTATCTTAATCTGCTCACCAAATTCAAGACCCAATGGAATCGGTACAATTCGCAAGCTGATCGACTGGTTGACTGGCTCGACGTATGTCAAGGAAAGCTGGAAAATATTACGATCAAAGAGAACCTCTCGGAAACGCCAGTGGACGATATGCGAACGTTCTGGGAAATAAAGGCACAGTACGAGGTGTTGAACAACAAAGTGTACAAAACCGCTTGTGATACGTTCGGTGAGGCACTGCGCACAATCACCGTAACGGACGAAAAGCTACAGCGACAGCTGCACAGTCAGCTTCTCGACGATTGGAGCGCCGTCTCGAGCCGTATCGATGACATCCAGCATAGCATTGCGGACTCGATGAAAACTAAGGGTACACCACCGGGCGATAAGCTTGCGTTCATCGAGCAAGAGCTGCAAGAGATTGCTCGCGAGTTCGACAGCAGCAAAGCGGTCCTGAAAAGCCAGGAAGATCTGTACGCTTACATCGAACGGATACAAACGCTCAAGACTCGGATCCAGCTGATCGACACGGAGCTCGTCAGCCAATTCGCCCTGGATCTGGACTGTAACACCGAGAAAGCGAGTGCCGTGTTCAAGATATCGCGCCATCTATCGCAACAGATCTCGGAAGAGTTGGATGCGGCCGAGCTGTTCTACCATCGGCTGGAAGATATTGAGAACGGTATCAAAGCGCAGGAAGAACGGCTCGCCCATATTGCCCGTGTGTTGGATGAATGCGGCGGTAGCGTGAATGGTAAACGATCGGTTATCGAGAAAGCGTTGGTGGACTGTAAAAACTGTCAGGATTCATTGGGCCCATGCTGGAGTGAGTTGATGCGCCTGCGTCAGATGCTTCACACACTGCCGATGAACCTTAAGGTGTCTGTATCGCCCCTGCAAACGGAACGAGATCTTTCCACGCTCCAGAACGTACACAGCGATTTGGAGAGGCGATCGGACGAGGTACAGACATTGCTAAGGAACCGGTTGGCATTGTGGAACAAGTTCCATCATCAGCTGGACATGATTCAAGAGCATGTGCAGGAGACGGAGTTTATGATGGAACTGTTGCAGCTGCAGGAAAGTGCTGACTACAACCGGCTATTGAAGGCAACGGAACGGTTAGATGTGAGTATTTGTAACCGTTTAATGGAGGTTAGAAATTTGAAAATAACGACTCATTAACATTCCTCTACCTCTTTTCAGACGCTGCTGTCGGATATTGAAAGCAGAAAGGGCATGATTGAAGATCTCAACACGTACGCCCAACCACTGGTCGAATCGTCGGACGAAAGTGTTTCGGCCGAGATCCAAGAAACGGTCCAACAGATAAGCATTGTTTGGGAAAATACGCGAGAGAATTTGCGTGAACTTTGCGATCGGTACGACAAGGCTGTTAAACTGTGGCAACACTATCACGATGTGTGTGAAACCGTGAAGGACTGGGTGAATCACGAATACACGGATTACGATGATTTGCAACGGCTGCAAGATTTGCCTCAGGTGGAAGTGTACCAGCAGGCACTGCTTGATCAACGGCAAGAGGTTGAGAAGCTGCGCAAACTGATTGGGGACATAAACGAGCAGGTAGGAATCAATGTTGGTGATACGCTGCTGGCCGAGATTGATGAATGTAGCAAGAAGCTGGAGGATATCGAAAGGAATGTTGTGGAGCAACGAAACAGAGTTCATGAGCGAGAGGAAGCCAGAGCAGATAAAGCCAGTATGGTGCAGTCCTCTCGAGGGTTGTTGGATCGCATTCAAGAGGTATGTAAATGCGCTTTAGGTTTTAATCTCGTCACACACGTCCCTTACAATTGTTCTGGTCTTGTTTCACAGAGCCTCCAGCAATCGGGACAATCGCAGCGTACAGCCGACGAAAATCTGTACAACAAAATTGTAGATCTTCGCTCGTACATGCTAAGCCTGTGTGTAACGATAGCACGACTGAAGGACATTCAACGTGATCGCGAGCAAGCGGATGATAATGGAAATTTGCAAAACTTCCATTCCGTTTCGCAAAACCTACTCCAGGACACGTACCAGCAATATCAAGATCTTGTACAGCAGCTGGTAACCCAATCGGCGGATGATGAACGGTTGCTTGACTTCTGGCAGGAGTATCTACAATTCGTAATGACCATCCTGTCTGAACCACTGCCAAGCGACTACGGCCAACTGAAGGCACACCGCGAACAGTGTTTGTTGATTAAAATGTTGCTGATTAGTTTGCGCAAAATGTTGCTCCAAAAGAACAAGATCGACGTCCGTTTGGTGGAACGTTTCAATGTACTCAGTCAGCTGCACACCGATCGTATCGATCGATATCTGGAGCGAATCACCGAGATCGATAATCGACTTTGGCATTGGGAGAAATTCCGCACGCTCGGCAGAAATCTCTACGAAGCGCTGGGTAATATCGAGCGGGAAAAATTCACACTCCAGCTCGAGTACATCAATTTGCGGGAGCTGCCGAAACTGATTGGAAAAGTAAACGGATTGCTGGAACAATTCCCCCGGCTGGAGAGTGATTTGAGTGCTATGAATCAGGAGCTAACACAGCTGACCCTATACACGAAGGACGAATGCACACTGGTCGGAATGCGAAGCGAGCAGGGAAAGATTGCGGAAAAGGTCGTCAAACTGCAGGACAATGTGGAAACATGGAAGAACTTCCTGTTTAGCATTGATGAGCTGCATGGGCGGTTTACGAAACACTCGTACGAAGCGGAGAACCATTTGCAAGATTTGGAACAATATCTGGACAAGCTGGACGCGGAAGATCAGCGCAACACTACCGATCCGGACGTGGATAATCGTGTGAGCGGTGTGCAGGCGAGACTGAATCTGATCAAGAATCATCACGTCCGACTGGACACGGTGCGTGCGAAACTGGAAGAGATGGGCCACCTGCACGACGAGCTGAAAGCATGCATAAGTATGTTTGATGTACAGCGGCTTCACAAACGTACGTGGACGTTGTGGCAGCTCTACGGCAAACTGGAGCAACGTATTGTACTGCAGATGAAGCGAACGGAAGAGGTATCCCGCAAGAAGAAGCTATTCCAGGAACACTACCAGCTGTTGATGGACTGGATGCAAAAGTACGAGCAAAAGTTGCGGAGTCCAGAAAAATACGAATCATGCATCGATAATCAAACGTTCATCGAGTGTATGGAGGACACAATGCGACAGGAGATGGCTTTGAAGGAATGGGAGAGAGATTGGTTGATGGCGGTGGGCAAGGATCTTCTAGGTCATTGTTCATCATCGGAGGAGTATGCGGATATTGTGAACCATCTTGATATGCTCGAAAAGGAATGGATTTACCTGTCCGGACTGTGCAAGAACCGCACTCAGACGTCCTCGACTGTTCAGAGTAGAATGCGCACACTAGAAACACGTATCGCTGAGCTCAAATCCTGGATGTTGATGATCGAGCGCGAACTCAGGAAGCCCTTCGTGGTGGACAGTTTGGAAAAGACTACGATGGAATATTTGCTGCATGATTACGACAAGTTGCAACGTTCGATCGAGGGTAACAGTGGTAATGTGGCGGAAGTGCTTAATCTGTGCGAACTTGTCGCGATAGATGTGCAATCGTTCTGCGTCAACATCAACATCCGCAGCATCCAGAGCGATGCAAACGATCTGGACATGCGCTGGAAGAAGGTGTGTCGCATGTCGGGTAGTCGCAAGCGCAATCTCCTAGAACTATGGAACACGTTGATCGATCTTAGGAAAGGTCTAGAGTTCCGGGATTGGGTTCGCGAGCAGCACGAGTATAATCGCCGACTGGAACATTTGATTGCATCTTTCGCTGGTGAAGAGATGGCAGACGAGCTGGAAACCATTGATATGCGGCTGAAGGAACTTGACACGCGAGAGGCGTGTCGACTAAGCTTGCGCCAGCAGTACATCTCGTTGGTACAGAACGATTTAGTTTCGAGTGACGGAATACGCTTCATAACGACTCCGGTACATCAAATGTTGCTTCTCTGGGAACGATTGCAACCGGATCTTTGCGCTTTGCGGGAAGATTTAGAGCGCAGTCGGTCAGCGGTGGGCAAGTTTGTGGTGAAATACGAACAAATCATCCTCGCACTCACGCAGATCGATGTACAACTGACCCAAATCGAACATCTACCATCGGAACAAATGGTCGAAGGTCCAGAATCTGCCGAAACACGCATTCAACGGCTCCGGGATCTCCACAACGAACTTTTGCTCGTTGTGAATCTGTTCGAAAATGAGGACTCGCTGGGTGCGAATCTGATCGAGCAACATTCCGCCAACCAAACTCTAACTGACGACATTAGGCAGAAGATGGGCGAGTACCATCAGCTTGGTAATGGTTTGAAGGAACGTCTCGATGCGCTTTTAGCACGGGCTAGTGAAGCATTCGAGGTGCGCCACGAAAAGGAGGTAGCAATCCAGGTGAACACCTTACGACTGGAACGTAGCGAATCAATTACCGCAAAGGACGCGTATCGCTATCAGCTCGAAACAGCCCTTGCAGAAGCTGCCACCAATTTGGGCAAGCTGGAGGAAGCAATCTCGGCCATCAATGCGAACAACTTTGTGTCGACGACACAGAATGTGTCGAGAGCTTCGGCCGCCTGTGAGTCTTCAATCGAGCTGATAAAACATCTAAACACGCTGCTACTCTCCGAGTGTCACGCTACGACAGAGGAAGCGTTCAGTGTGCGTGTGAAGGAGGAGACGGAACGATATCTGCGGTTCTTGGCTGAATGGAAACAGAAGCAAGAACAGCTGGAAGAATCAAGGTATGCATGGAAAAAACAAAAACAAAGAGATTTAATTTCATGTTGCTAAAGTATGCAAAACATTTGCACACATCATTCATGCAAGGCGTAAAAGCCCACCATTAACCGATCTGCTAGATCTTCCAAATTCTTTACAGCTTTTACTCATATTACACTCATACAAGTATCTTTCAATTCATCTCTTCCCCAATTTTCTCTTTTTCTCTCTCTCTCTCTGTCGCTGGGTCTATCGCTCTGTTAAAACCATGATTGGATCATTTTGCAATTGCGTATGACATGCCCAAACATACGAATCATGTGGACACACACGCGCCGAAAACATTCACTCTCTCACACACTTTCTCCTATCTGCTGACTATCTGCCTACACTGTATCTGTATCTGTCTGTTCGCCGCATCGCAGGATCATTCCTAATGCTTACAATTTTAACTGCGTACAGTAAGTGATGCTACTATACTTTCACTGTTGGGACTTTTGACTTCATTTGTGGTGTTGCGTTGTGTTTTGAATGGAAATTATATTTCGAGAAACAGATGAATTCTCCAACTCATTCAAAAAAATAACGCTTTCTGTTGTGAAGCATCATTAGTTAAGTAAAAGTCCCAACATTTACTAACTACATGCACTCTTTACACATCGAAGGTGTGTTAAAATCGCTCAACAACGTTTCGATTAACGATGTCTTGATGTTCCCTCTTTAGCAATGCGGACTATCTGACCTGTCCGTTGTGTACGAACCGGAACTGGCAGCAGATCGATAACGATCTGTGGCGTTTGGAGCAATGGTTAGCGATGGCAGAATCAACGCAACGCAATCAACTCTCTAGTCCACCGTCCGACATCGATGCGCTGGAAGACACGATACAGGACCACCGCGAGTTTCTGCTAGATCTTGACAGTCACAAGAGCATCATCAAATCACTAAACATTGTAGGAGAACATCTGGCGACACACACCCGTGACACGGCGCGAGCGACAAAGTTACGCGAACGACTTCAGAAGAACAATCGCCGCTGGGATACAGTTTGCACCGGTGCTTCCCGTTGGCAATCGGCCCTAAACAGTGCACTGATGGAGAACCGCGAATTCCATCGTACGATTGCCGAACTAAGCGGCTGGTTGGAGCAAACGGAAAACAAGATCAAACTGTCGGAACCAATCGATTTGACCAGCGATCAACAGCTGGTGGAGAAGAAGTACCGAATGTTCCGCGAGCTGCGGGCCGACTTGATGCGGTGTGAGCCGCGTGTGGTGAGCTTGCAGGAAACGACTTCGCAGCTAACGAAGTACGTGGACGCGAACAAGTCGGAGAAGTTTGATGAGGTGTATGCGAAGTAAGTGTGAGAAAATTGAGCGTAAACAAAACTTAGACAATATTAATTCTAAGCTCAAATCTTCGTTTTAGATTAACTGATCTTCGATTGCGCTTCCACTCGATCCGTCGTCTGGTGGAGATGTACATCATAAAGATTGGTGCATCGTTGGGTTATGACAGCAGCACCAGCCTAGCCGATGTCCCATCCTCCGTCTCGACGACGTCCCTCGCGTCCGTCGATCGACAGCAGGCAAGACGCCGGCAAGCAACAGATCAGCAGGAGGTAGGTGCAAGCGAGAACACATCTCGATGTGTGATTCTTTGAGAATAGAATATCTTGCCACCGCCACCACCACCACCACCACCAACACCATCCTATCCAACCACCACCATCTCCAACTACTACTACTACTATTCACCGCTCAACGAAGCTTTCGTCGTCGTCGCCTGGTCGTCTCTGTTGGTCGCGTCACCGTTGGTCCGAACGGTCATAATGGCTTTTTGTTTTCTGTTGCACACAGTGTGTCAGTAAGTAGTTGAGTTGTCGCACGCCTAAACCACTGCCCACCGCTCGCCACACCATCCTGCGCTCCTCTTAGCTACTTTCGAAGAGTGCGTACATCATCATCTGTGTCTGCAGGATCCTGTGTACACCTCGCAAAAAGCAAACCATCGACCAGTGTGTGTGTGTGTGTGTGTTTGAGAATCTCAGCTTCGCCTCCAACTTCAACTCTGACCACTACTCAGACTCTGTTGGAATTGAAACATCTCATCTGTAGTTGTTGATTGATCCTTTCAAAATTTCGAATTCCTCTTCCAAAATCATCACCTTCACTCTTCTCATCCTTCCATCCAGTTTATGTGTAACATCTACGATCTTTGTTATATGCTCTGAATTGGAACTGTTTTAATTAAACATTATTTTCTCTCTTTCTTTCCTGTTGTTTTTTTTTTCTTCTTCACCTAACTTTTTGTACCGATTGTTCACCTTTTGCGATTGTCTGCTCTGCCTCGGCACGGTTTCTAAAAAAAAAAAACAAAAACCAATTGCCTATTACCTCATATAGAGCCACCAACAAACAGATGGTAGCGGATCCCGAAACCATCCATCACAAGCGACGGCACACGATTCCAGTACAAAGTAATTATTAGTGTTTAGTTGACTTATTTTGTTTCGTTGATTAGTTTAGAAAGTTTTTTTAGATCAGCTGTTTTTATCGAAGATAGTTGTTGTAGTAATTGTTCACACAATTGTTTTGTTGTATAGCTGTTTTTAAGTAGACGTTGTATTGAGTAAAGATATTTGGCGTAGGATACAAGATGAGAAGCTTTTAATTACTTAAAATAGAGACTTTAAAGTAACGATTAGGTTTTGTATACTTAAGGATACAAAAATTAGGAGTTAAAATATCGAGAACAAAGCATTTGAAGTGTTAAATTAAATGTCGTTAGGGTTTAGCGTACAGTGTAGTTCATGTTTGTGTGTTTAAACCTATTTACAAATTTGCTAACGTCTCTGCTCTTTTCTCTTTTGCGCGCGCGTAATTGTAAACAGTGCTGGTACGGCGGGTACTACAGAGGGCGACGACGATGTCATCAACACCACGATACTTACCCGAAGCTATCGTTTCTTGGGCCGTGTCATACGTGCCTCGTTGCCGATCCAGGCGATGCTGTTATTGCTGCTCGGTGTCGTCACGCTCATGCCCCACGGTGAGGAGTACTCATGCTCGCTGGCCAACAACTTTGCCCGCAGTCTGGAACCGATGCTACGCTATCCGAACGGACCACCACCAATCTAGCGACGTGGTCGATTATCCCGAACGGTCCCGATCCCATTTTCCCATCCTTCTAACTCTATTCCTAATTGCTTCGGCGATACTCGCGCTATGAAATGAGGCAATTTAAGCGTAACAGAAAAAAAGCCTTGGATAACTCTACTCGCACGGGAGAGGCGATATTGTAAACTACTTAAAGTTGCGTTATACAAGATTTGAAGTATGCAGACAGTTCTGTACAGCTTTTAGTAGGTGGGTCCATAGAACCACACCCAACGCGCGTGCGGTTTGTTTATTATATTGCACATACAACATTAGGCTAGACATACACTAATTGCGAAATCAACGAAAAAACAACGACAAACGATGGGTAAGCACTGGTTGTGCTGTTACGCCAGAGAAAAGTGAACATTCTTCATTTTCCTATGTTAATTATAGCACTCAGCTGAAAGGCTACGCTAATCTACTAACCCCTCTAGGTGTATATGGAAGCATTTTTGTTATTTTTCACAGGATAAGTTTCTTTTACGGTTCCTTTACTTTTTTGGTTTTGTTATTATTTTCTTGTAGGTAAGCTATTTTAGAGATGTAATAAAAGTATTCTAAATCATGAGACATATAATGGAAAAGTAAGCGTTGTGGTTTCATTTCGTTGTCGTAATGTTCTAAATATCCGAATTTGTATTAAGATTACCACATGTTTAATGGCCCATTCCACTCGTATCAGCTTTCCAAGGAAACCGTAATACTGCAAATCTTCTGCAAATCTTGTCACACTGAAGAAGACAAACTAGGTGACTTCCTTCTTACTTGCCACTGCAACCTCGAGCAATAATTTTTGGCTACCATGACCTACTTTACTTGTGGTCGAGATAGGCAGCCCTGCAAGAAGTTAGCAAAAGGCCACACTTCGGAAAGGGGGAAATTCTAACATAATCTTGTGGGCAACATTCAGAACTTACAGTTCTTGCTGTATGCAAGTTGGTTTGTTAAATAATCATAGTGCAGTATCGTTCGTTTGCCTGCATATACAACTCATGAACGACCGATGACACTGTACACGATATCTCGCTTGATAAAGAACCATCTCGGAAAGCCACTAGATAACAGCAGCTCCTTGCACTGCGTTTAAGATAAGGATTCATCTACGTATCTCTCATGCACACTTCGATGTGTTTGTTAATACTGCCTTCACAGAGGAGAAAAGCAGTGATAACAAGATGTGTTTGGCTTCGTATTCAGTAATACTTCCGCGTAAACAGTGGACAATCCGTCGATCACAGTAAATCATGTTGTACTGTTGAACCATGGGCATGGTTAAAAATGGGCGCAGATAAGCGGGTAGGCTGGCAGTTCTGGTTACAACACGATCGAGGCAAGATGTCGTTCGAGTATACGGAAATAACGGATCCACTGTACGTGGAAAATAAAGAGCAGACTGGGGAGGAGAATTACATTATGGTACGTGCGAAAGAGTATGGAGACGTTCCGATTTCCATTCCAAACTGGCAACCACCGGCACATTGTTTCACAGATAGGTAAGAAATAAACACAGTTAAAAGTGAATTTCTTGTAGTGATAATATGCTGTTTTTAACAACCCGTGAAGGTTCCATCACCATGAGAAAGAACTGCTCGAGATGGAAGTGTTCCCGGACGATGTGTGGATTGCATCGTACCCAAAGAGTGGAACCACCTGGTGCCAGGAGATGGTTTGGTTGATCTGCAACGATCTTAACTTTACAGCTGCACGAGCAGAACCGTTGCGAACGCGGTTTCCTTTTGTTGAGTAAGCGTTTCCCATTGTTTTCGCTTCTCTTCACAAGCATATAATACTTTATTCCATTATTCCAGTATTAGTTTAATCCACGACATCAAGATGAGTTCGTTTGCACGTGTGCGAGATACACCAAGGCCTCGCTTCATCAAAACGCACCTACCGGTGTCGATGCTACCAAAGCAATACTGGACTGTAAAACCAAAAACCGTGTACGTCAAACGTAACCCAAAGTCTGTGGCCGTTTCGTACTACCATCACTCTCGTGGGATTTTCTACCGTGGCACAATGGACATGTTCGTACGATCGTTCATGCGGGAACATCAGTTCTACTCCCCGTACCATGCGCATGTAATCGAGTATCATGAACTACGCGATTGTAACAATATTCTGCATTTATCGTACGAAGATATGAAGCGTGATCTTCCGGCGGTTGTGAGCAAGGTTTGTCAGTTTTTTGGAAAGACCTACAGTGATCCTCAGTTGGAAAAACTGTTCGACCACCTTTCGTTTAGCTCAATGCGTGAGAATAAGGCTTGCAACTACGAAGATCGGGCTGGGCCGCGACAAGAAGATGAGCGATTTATTCGAAAAGGTGAGCTGGCGAGCTGGAAACAAGAACTGACCCGAGAGCAAATCGATATGCTCGATCAGTGGACGGTGGACAACACCGCAAACATTGAGCATAGGAAATTGTTTGAATAGGAATACAGATGAATCTCGCCAGGACGTCTTCAAACGTTCGATTTGGATTGAAAGTTTCGGTTGGCAATAAATAAAATTCTCATACAAAACACTGCTCCAAGCTGGAAAGCAATCAAAAAACATTATTTACACGGTTTTCCATAAAAAAAACAAGATCATTTACCTGCATCGAACAGAGAATCACATCCAACAAACTGATCATGCGTACAGCGCTTGCCAAATTATTCCTCATCACATCCAAGCAACCAGCATGATTGATGATGTGCGTGGCATCCAGGGCAACCGATCGTAGTAGCTCGCTCATGCCCAGATTGATGCGCTCACCCTTGCAATGATGACGGTTCCGGCAGCAGCTAATTGGAACGAGCACAACCGTATTTGCGCCACCGTCTGGAAGGAGTAGCCTTGATTTAGAATTGCAATTAATCAACAGTTGTCAACACGCCACACTATGATTTACCATCCACATTACCTTCCGAATTGTGTCTCTTGTTCTACCGTTCCCCACAACATCTCATGCCAATCGGTGTGACTTAGCACACCACAACACCTTGAGTGGGTTTGTAAATCGTTCCAAAATTCACTCCAAGTTGCGTCGAACTGATACATCTCCAGTCCGGTGTACAGAGACTCCTGCAGGGTGTTGTACGTAGTTTCAACAAATCGCATGAAAAGAATCATTGCGAATAGGTTCGTTAGCAGGCAGCACACTGTAAGAATAGTCCACAGGTGGGATATTCCATTCAGATGCCGACTGTATGGGTCGTTGAATAAACGGTTCGAAATGATGATGGAAGATGCGTGCAGTAGAATGGCCTGTACGTCGACGAGTTGAAGAAGGCGCAGGTTTAGTATCCAGAGCTCCTTTGAAGGGACGGCACCACCAGCAATCAGTAATCCGTCGCCATGTTCTAGAAGCTGCGAGCGAAGATTTTCTTGCAGGACCAGCTTTGTAATGGCCACAACAACTAGCACTATGTGAATAACAACAGTTACGATGTAAATACACCGATTCGCAATCATTTTTGAACTATCACGCAAATATGCAACAGGTATTGAAACGCAGTGTTGGTAGGGTTGCTTTGATTGTGCGAGTCAACAAGACCGCTCACCTAGCAACGCGTTACCGATGGCTTCTACAGTAGTTCGGTTGTTGTGGATACAAACAACAAAGTAGGATTTTACTGTATGAAGAGAGGTTTTTCGTCATTCTGACTGCAACTGAAGGCGACTACGGAAGCATTCAACGGAAGGAAAAGATGGCGACCGAACACGAAGGAGATATGAGTGAAATTTCGAGTCTTACTGACTCCAGCGATGAAGGTAAAAACGATTCACGTGACTCTATTGCAATTCATACGCAATTAATTCCATTTTATGTTTTGTTCGCAGGTAAAAAGGTAGTAGAAGAAGTCGTCGAAGCGGTGGAAGAAATCGACAAACCAGCATACTCCGATGAGGATCTGGAAACGTTGGTCGGTTTCATCCGGGGAATGATTATCCTGTTCGACTACGAGGATGACGATTTTAACGAGGAAGTGGCCGAAACTATCAAACTTTGGCTGACCGATGTGAACAACCCATTGCTCTTCATCTTCTACGATGGTAACCGATTGTCGGCTTCGCTAGCGTTCCCACTGTGCCCGATAAACGATCTGATGTACTTTATGCGTGAACCGGAACAATTGTTTAACGTGCTGGAGCGTTTCCATGACGATATTCTGTTCGGGACGCTCCATGGTGATATTGAAGGTTCGCTGCTGGTGCAGCTAGAGCAGGTGTACGGACCGATGATACTGTCAAACGTGGACTGGTCGGAGAATGTGAAGGCGAACGTTATCAACGGGTTTAATGCGTTCATGACGTACCTAACGGAGCTACACTACAAGCTGTCCGGTTTTACGTTACTGTACGTGCCACGGGAGGGAAGCGATATGGAGGTGCAGGAGGTGGTGTTGAATCGGTCGATGATAAAGCGTCTCGAGGCGGTAGTGATTGACTGGACCGGACAGATTCGGGCAACGTTAAGCGATACGCAACATTTCGTTCCGGATGATCTGGTATGCCCGTCGGATGAGTACAGCTTCTGGCTTTATCGACGTAAGTATGAGGCAATTTTTTTTTTTATTAAACTGTGATAACTGAATCGTTCTCGGCTCATCAGATGAAATACTGTCGGCTATAAGACTCCAGTACAAAGGACCCAATGTGCAGCACATCGTACGCATACTAGAACTAGCACAATCGCTTTACATTAAGCATCTCAAGGACGTGCTGGAGGATTTGGACAAAGAAATCGAAATAGCGGAATCTAACATACCCTTCCTGAAGCTATTGGTTGATCCGTGCTTTGCGATCGGAACACTCGAAACGGCCGACGATTTTTGCTCGCAGCTTATCTACGTTATGCACATCATACGCTTCATTGGGCAGGACTCGAACTATCTCAACAAGGATGAAAGCATTACGAAACTTTTCCTGTATCTAAGCAACGAAATCGTAGCATGCTGCATGCGTGGTATCGATATCGATCGCATTTTGGCTGGAGCACCACGGTACGGCATTGAGGTGTGCCGGATGAAGATTAATTGCTGCGAATCGTACAAAATCATCTACGAGGAGGTATGTTAAATTTGCAATTGTGAACGTTGAAAATGTTTAACGAAGCAAGTTCGTCCTTTGTAGATGTTGGAGCACTTTAAGGGAGAGTTTACCTGGAATTTGGATTACGCCGCCATCTTCAATCGCATCAATGCGTTCCTGCAGCGTTTGAACGACATTCTGGAGATTTGTGACGCAATGCTTATCTTTGGCAAGTATGCGGAAAGTACGGCCTACACCTCGTACCGATTCTTTTGCAACAATGCGGAAGAGTTCGAACGACGCTGTGATCAGGTGGAGAAGATCTTCCATAATGCGCTAGAAACGATCGAATCGGTGGGCAGTACGATACTGGATATTAACAACAAGGATTGGTACCGATATATTGGGGAGTTCCGGGAGATGTTGAAAAGTCTAGATGACATCATCGAAAATCTCCTCTCAAACGTATTCCTCATGTCAGAAAATATGGAGGAAAAGCTGAACGTGCTCGTTACGCTTCTTAACTTTTACAAGCGGGAAAATATTCGGGAAAGCTTTATGCGCAAAATTGGTGAGGTTTGGAGCATGCTGAATGATGAAATAATGCAGCTTTCGAAGGACATATCCGCGGGCATAACGGAATATCCTGCACTGTTGCCCCCGCATGCAGGACGGTACGCTGTGTTGAAGATGCGCTTTGACCATTTGACACATCTGCGAACTTTGATCGTAAACTGCCGCTTCTTCCCAGAGTATCCCCAGCAGGAGGAAGTGCTGGCACTGTACGAAGCATGCGAAAAGCAGGTTAAGGCGGCCCTTAAAGGCTTTAGCGAATCGTGGAACAAATCGATCACCACCGATATGGCGTCTTGGTATCAACGAAATCTCATCTGCCGTAGCAATCTACGGCCTGGGTTGTTCGAGGTGAACATTGAGCGTCGACTGTTGGTGCTGTTCGACGAAGCGTACTACTTCAAAACGTTGGGTGTTAATGTTCCAATGAGTCTGGACCTGGAGAAACATGAAAATACGCGCTTGACATTCGACAATGTACTGCGTTTGGTGCTTTATTTCAATGGAGTCGTTTCGTCCATATCGGATAAAGAGCGTCTGTTCTTTAAGCCCATGATACAACAGACGGAGCGTAAGCTGGAGCCGCTCCGAAGCAAACTCACCTGGGAGGAGGATCTAAGTGAGTTCATCGAGGGATATGTGGTGAATGTTCGCGAGCTGCTCGATCTAATTGAGCTGTATAAGCGCGAAAACCACAAGATATCATCACTGGTTGAACGAATTTACGCAATGATATTTGTACGCCTAGAACAACAACATCCGGTCAATATGGCACAGCTCATGAACAGTGTTGCGGAACAGAAGAAGACCGTATTTACCGAACTGCTCGAGGTGCTCACCGAAGTGAGCAAAAACATCTTCACCGTTTACGATAGTCTTGGATCGAACATTCGCAAGATGGGCACAATCTGGGAGCAATATTTGCACAAAATCGATAAGCTGCTGAAAGCGGCCATTTTCACCTGCACTCTGAACACACTTCGCGGTGTTCAAACATCGCTCGAAAATGCTCACTCGAGTCCGATCCTTATGATAGAGATTCTGCTCAAAAAGGAAGGTGCTGTATATGAACCATCCGTGGAAGCAGTAGAACAAACACTGCGTTGCCTACAGGAGGAAGTTTGTCTGACGATACGACCCGTCCCGAGCATGGCTCGGCGTTATCAGCTGGATAATGGTGAACGCAGCTTTTACCAACAGCTACTCGAACATCCCGATTATATACAGATCACAAAATCGATCGATGAAACAATAAATGACACAGTGCGGTTGTTGCGTACCTATCAGTCGAAGTGGAACGTATTCCGGCCATTCTGGTGCGTCGATAAGGCAGCATTTATCGAGCGCTTCAAACTAACGGCAATGACCTCGGATGCGTTCCAGAAGAACATCGAGAAGTTTGAAGAGCTTCAGAACCAACTGTCAACGCAGGGCGATTTTGTGGTTTGTCGTTCAGTGGAAATAGATGCTCTCAAGTTGAAGTACGCTCTCACGACTCACATTGGCGAATGGCAGACGAACTACATTGAGTATTTGAAATGTATCGCTTATGGAAAAATTATTGGTAAGTGCTTGAAATTTATGCTTTACGGAGAATACAATTTACTACCAATATTTTCCATCCTTTTCATAGACTTTAACAACATTTTGAAGAAAAATATAGAAGAATTGCGCCACGAACCGATGGAGGTTTACGAACTGAAGCAATTGGAACAACGCTACCAGACCTGCTTTGATGAGGTGCCCGAGAAAGAGCAAGAGATAGCACTAATTCTAAAGTATTTCGTGGTGCTGGAAAAGTATGTCGCCGATCTGCTACCGGAAGCGTACGAACTTCGCCGTAACATCGACCAGATTTGGGCCCAGTACCAGGCGGACTTGAAGGCAATTCGAGAGCAAATAGAAAATTACCAGGATCAGTTCAAGCTGTCGATGACCGGAGCGGCCGATGCGCTCAAGGTGGATGCACTGCAAATGTTGAAGATGCTGCGCGAAGAAATGCCCACCTCGGAAGACTCGTAAGAGAGAAAGAGAGAGAGAGGGAGGGGCAGGGAGCGAGAGACGAGGAGAGGCATGACATGGACATGGGATTGATGAGCAGATCTAAGGGTTTTATGAGGCCACTAGCAGCGCATCTAATGGTTTTGCTCGAAGCATCACACAGACGGGGATATTTTGGAGTTCGGGCTAGCTCTAGCCCTAGCTGGCGGGGTGGCCCAGCAAAAGGGCTTTTTCTTTATTCTCCAAAGCCTGTTGTGGCTGATGGGTAAGCATTTCCTTCACATCATCTCGTTCCGTCTTGTAGGACTCCGGACGAAGCATTCGAAGCAATTGACCGTTTAATGATGCAATTGGAAGTGCTAGAACGCCGCGAGCGTGAGATCGAGGAACGGATGCGGTTGCTCGGTGTCGATTATGTGCGGTTGCCCGTAAGTTCTGTTATGGTCATTATTTTATTCCTCTTTGCTACATACCCTCACATTTGCCATGTGCAACAAACATATGAAGCTTTATTTCCCAACAACTATTGTTCTCTCGGGGGTAAAGTGCAACCGGACTAGCGGCCAGATCGATTGCATACCGCATAGTGCTTGAAGTTAATGGGAACTCCCAGCAACGGGGCTCACTGCCATTCTAGGCTGATTCAATCAGACAAACGCCGTTGGCAAAGTTTCATCGGGTTAACATTGCTTAAACTTGCTAAATGGTTGAACAGTTTTCTTCGCCTTTTTTTGCTAGTCTAGTCTAGTTAGACGGTGTGTGTCCGTAACCTTCAATTGATTTGAAGCAAATCGTTTAGTGGCGTTACCGAGAAAATGTCTACCAACAAGTGGAAAGTCATTGTCTATATTTAGATTTAGTTTTCGCTGAAGAAAAGTACACTTTGCACCCTTACTGTAGGATGGCTTACCTCATGCCTGTTGATTGAGGAATTGGTCATTGCGATTTCCCTTGCACTTGTGATGTCGTACGTGAATCACAATTTAAATTTAAATCAGGATTGTCCAACTCATTGCTCTGCATGGCAAGACAAGCTATTTAGCCGTCTATCACTAATAGGCTTAGAGAAAACAAAGTCTGCCGTAGCCTAGGAGCTAAATATTCGTGCAGAAACTAGTTTGACAAACCTACAGACGAGGGTGTATTCTTAGAAATGGGGTTTTCTGTATTTCAATTTAATTCCACTACGTCAAAAATGGCGTCATCGAAAGATCTACACAAGGCAAACAAATAAAGTGACATTTTCTAAGAATTCTTTCCATTTCTAATTGGATGACACATATTTCACATTTTTTTCTGCCAGGCTCTCCGAGAAATTCGTTCCAAGTTAGAGAACTTACGTCAAGTGTGGATTCTTGTGAAAGAGTGGCGCATCGAACGGGATCGCATAATGGCCGAAAGCTATAGTACGGCGGATGAGATCGAGCTGAACGTGATGTCAGGACATTTTAAACAAACGTACGAAAGTCTCGCTGAGGGTCCTATTGGGAAGGAAGAATTCGATGTGTTTTCGCGCGTAGGTGAAGAAATTTCTCACTTTTGCGTTACGGTCACGATCGTGTGTACGATGAGAGCCTCCTTCATGCAAGAGCGTCACTGGCTCAAGGTGAAAGAAATAGCAAAATGGTAAGTATGGGAGGGCCTTAAGATCCAAAAGATCTGTTTAGTGTAGGGCACTCTTTGTTGTCATTTAGTGAGGAGGCAAACGAATTGCCCGGGGAACTGTGCAGCTTCCACGCTATGACCGAGCTGGAACTGTACAACTACGAGGAAGAGTTGCTGGATCTGTGCTTTGCCGCCCGTAAGGAGCACGAGGTAGAGCTCGACCTGGAAGCGGTGGCCGCACGAGTTCGGGCAATTGAATTCCGCATCCGCCAAGCGTCAGGAGGAGCCGGATTTCTGGAGCTACGCAGCCCTGGCACACATTTCACCACGCTGGCGGATAATATTGGGATCATAAATCGACTTCGACGATCGCCCCATCGCCACCCGTTCCAGTCGCTAATCGACTATTGGGAACACACGCTGGGACTGCTAGACGAGATGCTGGAGATAATTGTGCGCATGGAGTCCGAGTGTCGAACGTTGCACGAGTTGCACCGTATCACCAGAGGCACTGCGCGTGGTTCCAAGATGGATCATTTCAACGATGGATTTCGAGAATGTTTCGCGGAATGGTGTGAACTGATGCGCTACATTTCGACAGCGCGGCTCGTGGAGGACGTGTGCCCGGTAGGGCAAGAATTCATCGGTGAGCTTGAATCCGTCCGCAAGCGGCTCAATCAGCAGGCGAATGCATTGCAAGATGTTCTGCGCGAGCAACGAGAAGTGTTCCCGCGGTTTTATCTGCTCTCGGACAGCCAACACGTCCGTTTGATCTCAGCTCCATTAAACTACGCCCAGCTGGAGCAGTCCCTTCCCATCCTGTACGAAAATGTTACACGGTTCCATCTTCTCGAGCGGGGCAAACAGAACCCTCCCGGTATCGGTGGAGTGTATACCCAGGATCAGGAATTCCTACCGTTCCGTGGAGCTCCGCCCGACCCGCAACGGGAACCGGATGGTGTGACTGAATTCATGAGCGTACTCGAATGTCACATTCACGAGGCGATGCAAGATTTATTGTCGTCATGTCATACGGCCCTACGGCGTGGTTACTTTAGACGGGTGGAATCGGGCTGGTTGCGCAGCTGGCCGTTGCAGCTGTGCCTGAAGAGTGCCGAACTGCAGCACACTCTGCATACCCGGAATGCTTTGGTGCAGTGCAGTCTGCTCGGTAACAAAAAACCGTTGAAAATGTTGCGTGCCTTGCACACTAAGGTATGTTTTCGATGCTCTCTGTTCTGCGAGACCAATATTTGATGCAGCCAGGACGTAAATATCGCGAGATCTTTGTAGCTAAATACTCGCTTCTGATTCACATTTTGTCTTCGTCTACATGTCAGTTACTTGAAGAATTGACGGCTTCGGCTAGCAATGACACGGAGGAACGATGGCAAAGTAAGAAGCTGCACGATTTGCTAGTTCTTGAGCTAAATGCGCGAGACCTGATCGGACGGCTATGTCGCCGCAAGGAGCTGCACGGATTGGAAACCTTCGAATGGGTATCCCAACTGCAATCGCACTGGCATCCCACCGGGCGCAAGTGCTTTGTGCAGCTGCTCAACACACGCCTTTTCTATGGATACGAATGCAAACGTTCCACCGAACCGATGCTGCTCACACCTGTCAGCGAGCGGGCACGGATGGCAACGGTCTGTGCGTTGAATTTTCGTCAAATTCCACTGCTCCTAAGCACATCCGGCGGATGTGGAGGTCGACAAGTGTTGCTGGAAAGTTTAGCACACTCGCTGGGTGCCTTTCTGCTTACGGTTGAGTGCGACGAAAATCTCCCATTGGAAAATCTGACACGCATTGTGAATGGTATTAAAATGATTGGAGGATGGCTAGTGTTTAGATGTTTCGAACGATTGCCATCAACGATTGTGACTCAAATAGGAGATAATGCCCGGGAAACAATCGCCGCTCAGCGAGAACCGGTGACAATTAGGAGGAAGTTAATTTCCAGAGAAAGGTTTCAACTATTCGCACTTACCAGTTCAGGCGGCCACCAGATCACCAACAGGAAGACGACCGAACAACTGGATAGGACGCTGTTCCGTCCCGTACACTTAACCACCGTAGATCGAGCGAAAGTGATCGAATCTTGGCTCTGGTTAGCTGGGTTTGATCACAGCACACGAATTGCAAAACTATCCGAAGCTTTTCTTTATCAAATGAAGCTATCCAGTCCGAATTTGGTCGAGAGAGGACTGTTCTCGTTGCGGAAATTAAAACTTCTAATTGAAAACATTCGACTTGTCAAACTGGCCCGAAATGTAAACAACAATAATCCAGATGTCGTCACAGTACGCGAATGGAGCGCGGAGAAGCAAGCGTTTTGCTCCGCTTTTGTGGTAAATTCATAACTAATTTTATCTTTCCACAAGCATTAAGAGTTTATTTCACACTTTTCAGAACACGTATAAAGGATCCATATCGGATGAAGAAATGGAACATTGCCGTCGTAATTTGGGTCTTTTATTCGGAGGATTTAATATTCCTTCTAAAGACATTGGACAGGACGTACTGGATGTTGTGCAAAGTCGGTGTGAAGCATTGCATTTCAAGGTAATCTTGTCGGATCTGCTATTAAAGAAGCGGTGCAACATCTCATTGTTTCATTAATTCACACAGCTTTCTGATCGAATGATTGACAAGGTTCTGCTGCTACATCAGTCACTTCTTTCTACCGGCCGTCCGATACTAGTGACCGGTATGCCTGGAACGGGCAAAAGCGCCTGTATCGATATTGCCCTTGGCATACCGAAACCCGCCTACGAATCGTACCGCCTGATTCCCAACACACTGCGGAAGTCCATCCAGACGCGTGTATTCGACCGGGAATGGCTGGACAACATCATACAGACGAGCTTGCACCCTCCGTCTGACAGTGAGTGCATCGGTAGAAAGTGTTTGATATTCGATAGTGTACCGAGCAGCGAATGGATCGATTGCGTCGCCCAGCTAGCACGCCCCGGGCACTATATGAGCCACGATTTTACGCAGATTACGACCAACGGCCCTGACCGTGACGTGAAAGTGATCGTCGAGTGCGTTGGTCCGCTTCATACCATGACGCCCTCGTCGGTGTCACATTTCGCGCTCGTCCACATCAGCCACGATGATCTCGGATGGCTGGAGTTGGTGGACGTTTGGTTGGAGCAGAAGTCACAGATCTTGTTGCGTGAGAAGTTGCATGAACTGGTGACGAAAAACATGGAATCGTTGCTTTCCTTCCGCCGCCACGAATGTCGTGCAATTGCTTCGGTTTGCGATGTGTCGCTGGTACGAACGTTCTGCCAGCTGTGTGACAGCTTGCTCGCGCCATTCGATATGAACAAAGTGTGGCGACCGGAGACGGGCGTGCCGATGCTCCAGCAGTGGTCGGAAGCGTTGGTGAAGGTTTTCTTTTTCTGCGCCGTATGGTCCATCGGTGGTTCGATGGATGATGAAGGTACCCGGAGTAAATATGATCTGCTTATCCGGGAGCAGTATCCCGAGGCGGGCTACCCGCTAAAAGGAAACGTTTACCAGTTCTATGTTGACCTACCGGAGGGCACGTGGCGGCCATGGGATACAAAACTGCAGCTGCTGCCCCAGATAACCGCCGGAATAGTGGAAAGATCAGTGAACGGTGATAGTCAGGAAAGCAGCATTTATCGTAGGTAGGTGTCAAATAAGCATTCCACATTCGACTTGTGACAATCGGACATCTACATCGTTGTGCGGAAGTGACGCCCCTAATGATTGGGCTTTTCTTTATTTCATTTTCCTTTTTCCCTGCAGTCCGTATGTTCGAAGTCCACAAACCATCGCCTATGAATTTCTTCTAAAGGCACTAATGAGAAATGGAGCGCCAGTTCTAATAGCAAGTGAGACGGCCGTTGGTAAGACTGCTCTGGTACAGGCTATACTTACAGAGCTCGACCACGAACGTTGGGCGTCCATGCGTATTGCTTTAACGCAAAGAACTACGCAACTTCAACTGCGCAAGCGTCTACGATGCCACGCACTGAAGATCATGAAAACTCGTCTATATCCCGGGAATCGCAAAAGAATGGTTTGCTTTTTTGACGATCTTCACACTGCTTCGTCCAACCCATACGCGGTGGACGAGTTTATCCGAGACTTTAGTGTTACGAGCAGTTGGTACGAATCGGCCACGCCAATGTGCATCGAGCAATGTCAAACGGTGTTTGCCATGCGTTTCCATCAGTGCCATTCGCCGACTCCTCCCCTGATGCAAAGTTTACTGAACAAATGCCATCTCCTGGTCATGACACCTATGGCCGAGGAACAACTTGGACAAATCTTTACCGACATGATACTGTCAACCTTCGTGGAGTCAGCCCCACCGCATGCATCCGTGCTCAGATTGTTGGCGCCTGCGACGGTAGACTTTGTTAGGCGCCTCACGCAAAGACTTCCGCCCACACCAACACGGCTGCGGTACCAGTTTTCGTTGCAGACAATCGCCGCCATAGTTCGCTCGGTGAGCCATTGTCTGCGTGCTAACGGTCGGGATTCTTATCTGTCGGAAAAGGCACAGCTTCTGCGGCTGTGGATACACGAATGCTACCGGGAGTCGTGGGACCGGTTGGACCGGACGGATCACAGACGATTCTACGAGCTGCTGAACGAAACCGTGTCGGGTCATTTTGAGGTGACGCTGCACGGGTTGTGTCCGAACAATCAGAGTCCAATTTTCACTGACATGATGCACGACGGCAAGCAGAGCAAGAATCCCTACGAAGACGTGCGGGATTTTAATCAATTGATGTAATTTGAGCTTTGAGAGAGTGTTTGGGTTGGCGTAAGTGTAGAGGAAATTTTAATCATTCCTACGCATTCTTACCCTTCTATAGAACCCGCGTCGAGGAGCGATGGAGTGAAGTGTCCGACAATTCTACGAAAAACCTCATCATCCACCGAGAAGCCATAGAACACACCACAAAAGTGCTCCGGAATGTAAGACTCGGGCTAAGCGGCATGATACTGATGGGGCATCCCGGTGGCGGTAGGACCGTAGTTTGTCAACTAGCAGCACGGCTTTCCCCATCCAAACCGATCACTTTCCATCGACTGAATGTAAAGGCACGAGATGAACCGGAAGCGATTGAGAGTGAGTTTTCGAGACTGTTTCAAGTGTGTCTAGAACAACCGGGCGTAGTACGGCTGGTGATGGTAAATCTGGACGACATCGCCGAAACCGAACCAAACGAACGGTTGATGGAGTTGCTCGGTGGAATAATAGCCGGTGAAGAGCTGGGTGTACTTTTTTGCGAAAATACCCTAACCGAGCAGCAGACCAGCAGCAAAACGGCAGAAGGCACGGACAGTGTCGTGAGCACAATGGATTCATGGCAGAAAGTACGAGCCAATTTACACTTTGTCCTGTGCTTACCCTTGAATGTGGCTGCATTCAGGTTCGTGTCTCTTGACTGTGTTCTTGACCTTGCCACGGTGGAGCATCCGAACCATTCTTCAAGCAAGCGTTTCACTTTCATTGCCACATCGCAAGCGAATGCATTTGTTTCACTTACTACTGTTTTCGTTACTGCCGTTTTCTGTTAGGACCATTCTGCAGCGCTATCCCTCGCTGGCGCGTGTTCTCACCGTGGACTGTATGCACGATTGGCCGGAGGCATCGCTGCTGGAGATTTCTAAGAAGTACCTGCTCAAAAACGTCCCGCTCGACGTTCACATCCAGGGAGCGGAAGCCGACAGTTCGGTCAAGAAGGTAAGACCCTTTTTTTGTGTATCCCTCCCAAACGGCAGCATCCTAGTGTTGCTGTTTTGCGTCGTGCCTTTTCCTTGTTTCGTTTTGCACGGTGGAACGTGCAAAAATGTGCTTCTCAGCGTTGCATTTGAAGCTGATCAAACGAAACGTTAAGACAGATTGTCCTAAGGGAAAAAGGGGAGCAAAAAAAAAAGGGAACTCCCCTGAGGGTATGCAAATGCATTTTTTTTTGTTGTTCTTGCTGTTACTTTGAGAAGATTCTTTTGCAAAAGATAGAGCACACAGACAAGAACATAAACGGAAGAAAACATTGTGCCACCGACGGAGACGACTAATTAAGCAAACAAACTCATGTTGACAGCGTAAGGGAAGCTGCTTAGCAAGTTTGCAAACGAAAGGACGGAGAGTGTATGTTGGTCGCGGTTGTCGTTTGTGATCGCTACCAGATGGTGGTAGTGGATGTCATCACGAACCGGTCTTTGCTTTCAGCGCCTTGAATTGAGTTATTATCCTTCACCCGGTCTCTGTGTGTGTTGGACCCTAACTATGTGAATTTTTTTAAGGCAAATTATTCATCGTACCTACAACATGATCTTTTCGGCCGTCATCCACAGACCCGAAGAAGAGAAAGCTTGATCCAGAGTACCGAGGATCGGCTCCAGATTGCGACGCATGATTTATTGTTTCGCATACATTATGCCGTCCAAACGGAGGCGACTTTGCCGACCGCCGCTAAGCGAAATATAATTGCACCCTGCAGTTGGTATTTCGAGCTGCTCGATACGTTCGAAAGGTCAGTAGTAGTCAGATGGGGAGTTTTAGGGAGTGAATGATAAATTTGAATTTCTTATCTTTGGTGCGCTCCTGTTCCTCCGGTGCTGCTAACTTTGTTACTGCATTCTTGTAGAGTGTTGCGCGAAAAAAGGCTAGAATTACAGGGTCTCCATCGCAAGTTTCGCGTCGGTATCGAGCGTATCGAGGATGCCACACAAAAGGTGGCCAATCTCTCCGAGGAGCTCCAACAACGGCAACGAGAGATAGCGATGTTTCAGGAGCAACTGGACGAGTTTCTCGAGGAGATCGATCGCCAAACGAAGGAAGCGGACGAACAAACGGAAGAGGTATCAGTGAAGCGTGTGAAGATCGGCGCGGAAGAGGTCGTTTGTAAACAGTTGGCGGAGGTCGCTGGGGCAGATTTACAACGGGCGATGCCGGCACTGAATGCTGCAGTTGCTGCCCTGGATTCACTCAACAAGAAGGACATGAACGAAATCAAATCGTACAGTCGGCCTCCGACGCGAGTGGAGCTGGTAATGGAGGCGGTGATGATACTGCTCGGCAAGGAACCTACCTGGGTGGAGTCGAAGCGTCAGCTGGGTGAGCAGAAATTCTTGGACACGCTCAAAGGTTTCGATCGGAACAATATAACCGAACGGACACTAAAGACAATTGGAGCTTACGTGAGAAATCCGGATCTAGAGCCAGATAAGGTGGGAACAGTCTCGAAAGCGGCAAAGTCGCTGATGCTTTGGGTGCGAGCGATTGAAAACTATGGCAAAGTCTACAAGTAGGTTTCCTTATATTGTTATGCCCGGCCCGAATAGGCGTGATTCTTAATTCATTGGTAATGTAGATTCGTAGGCCCGAAAATTCGCAAAATGGAAGAAGCTAACGCATCGCTCTTGGAGAAGCAGAACGAACTTGCTGCTGCAGAACGAAAGCTGATCGAGTTGGCGGAAAAACTGGCACAATTGCGTGCGGAGTACGAAGCAAAGATTGCCGAGAAGCTATTGCTTGAGGAGACTGCCCGTCAAATGGCGATCAAGCTAGAGCGCGCTCGTAACTTGGTAAACAATCTAGCCGGCGAATGTACCCGTTGGCTTGCGACAAAGAACGAACTTGAGACCACTTACGCTCAATTGATCGGTGACACATTGCTAGCGGCCGGATTTCTAACCTATCTCGGACCGGTGGACATAGAAACGCGTACCAACTTTCTCGCACAGTGGTTAATCGATTTGGAAACGCTCGAAATGCCCTTCACACCGAAATTTTCACTAACTGCCTATTTTTACGATCCGGGCGTGTTGATCCGTTGGCACGAAAATGGTCTCCCGCCGGATGATTTTTCCGCGGAAAATGCTACAATTCTGATGAAAAGTACTCGTGTAGCGTTGATCGTTGACCCGCAGGAAGAGGCCCAGAAGTGGTTGATTGCGGAGCTGGAGGGACGTGTAAAGCTGGTCGATTTTGATGACGAAATTTGCGAATCTACGTTGGTGGAAACTTTCGAACGGCATGAACCACTGATGGTGGAAAATATCAACCGTCGGAATGTGAGTGAGCTGGATGAACTTTTTACACTGCGAGACACGGTGACGACGTCATGTGGAAAATGTCGCGAGAAGAATCAATCCAGCGAAATGGCGCATCCCTTGTACTTGGTAGGACAGGAACAGCTTCGTATGTCGGGAGCTTTGGTGAAGCGGGTGAATCAGCTGAGCTTTGTACTGGGAGCGGAAGGATTAGAAATGAAAATGTTGGGTAAGTTGACGTTTTGCTTTTAAAGATACCACCAAAAAAGCAGTAATAACGTTCAATGTTATTTGCATCATCAAATC
>KZ063111.1:20200-41978 GCA_002091835.1 Anopheles maculatus
GGTATCAAGTCTCAGGAAGCAATTGTGCCCGTTACCAATCTTGGCAGTCACATCACATTCGACTACCACGTGGAGGACCAGTTAATCTTCTTCTCCCACAGCAATAAGTACGCCTGACCGATCTTTTGAAGCCCGTGTAGTAGAGTTTTTTCTTTAAGCCTTACTTTTCATTTTTTCCTAGAGACTCTCCTTCGTTTCGAATAGAAGCACAAAAATTGGACGGTACTGGTCGAGAACTGATACTGGAAAGTCCCGGATCGTGTGACGGAATTTCCTACGATTGGTTGGGCAACAACATTTTTTGGACTGATTCGGATAGAAATCACATTTCAGTGGTGAAGCTAGGACCTAAACGCTCGCGCTACACGATACTGCGACACCTTTACGCTCCCAAGTATGTGATTGTTGTTTTTCTGCCGCTTTATTCTAAGAAGCTCAAACAAACTTTTTCATTGTTCGTCCTCGACAGATCTATCGTGGTGGATCCAAAGCAAGGTTGGATGTACTGGTCATCATGGTCAGTTCACGGCGGGCGCATTGATCGTGCTTGGATGAATGGTTCACAACCGGAACCGTTGGTAAGCAGCAAAGAGCGTCCCATTGAGTGGCCAACGGGCCTTTCGATCGATACGATCCAGAAACGGCTTTATTGGTGCGATGGACGACTTAATGTGATCGAAAGCGTTAATCTAGATGGAAGCAATCGCGTGCTGCTCTTCGATGGGCAATCACAAAACCGTTTCCCCGTCGCACTAGCCGTCCATCGTCAGCTAGTTTATTTCGCAGATAATGTAAAGGGTCATATAGAAAAGCTAAACTTAAGCGATCCACTCGCGCTAGAAACGGTTGCGATAGAAAAACCGCAAGTCTTGGGTCTCAAGATCTTCGACAATCTTACCCAGTACGGAGGAAATGGAAGAAATGCGTGCGAAATAGACTGTCCTGGAATTTGCTTGAACACTCCTGTTGCAATCGCCAGCTGTAAGTGTGAAGATGGTCAGGTATTATCGCTCTCAACCGATGGGAAACCGGCGACCTGTGTTCCCTTCAATGTGCAACATTCGCAGGCAACCTGTAACAATAGTACACATTTTTTGTGCCGTAATAAAATCGACTGCATTGAGATTAAGTATACCTGTGATGGCGATAGGGACTGCGAGGATGGGAGTGATGAAGAAACTACACCTGATGGGCCATGCGACCCAAACTGTGATCTTGAGCACAACTTCAAGTGTGACGAGCAACGATGTATCAGCCGTGTGAACGTTTGTGATGGATCGGTGGACTGCATCGACGAAAGTGATGAAGATTACATTAACTGCCCGAACAAAACGTGCAGCGAACACTTCTTTCAGTGTGAAGTGAGCCATCGATGTATACCGAACACTTGGGTATGCGATCGACACCTGGACTGTGGACCGAACGATAATTCGGACGAGCCAGAACACTGCCACAAATGTCCGGAGTTTGAGTGTAAAAACTCTGCCTGTGTGCCGTTTGAATTTCTCTGCGATGGAGTCGACAACTGTGGGTAAGTTTCATGTCAATGATAATGTATGTGATCGGGACTGCGAGGATGGGAGTGATGAAGAAACTACGCCTGATGGGCCATGCGACCCAAACTGTGATCTTGAGCACAACTTCAAGTGTGACGAGCAGCGATGTATCAGCCGTGTGAACGTTTGTGATGGATCGGTGGACTGCATCGACGAAAGTGATGAAGATTACATTAACTGCCCGAACAAAACGTGCAGCGAACACTTCTTTCAGTGTGAAGTGAGCCATCGATGTATACCGAACACTTGGGTATGCGATCGACACCTGGACTGTGGACCGAACGATAATTCGGACGAGCCAGAACACTGCCACAAATGTCCGGAGTTTGAGTGTAAAAACTCTGCCTGTGTGCCGTTTGAATTTCTCTGCGATGGAGTCGACAACTGTGGGTAAGTTTCATGTCAATGATAATGTATAGGCCTGTACACTTATTTGTTTGTTTCCTTGATATCGATCCGTTCATAGCGACCGATCTGACGAAACACAGTGTGATGTCGAATGTGGTGCAAATGAATTCTTCTGCAGCCCTCACGGTTGCATCGATCGTTCACTAATGTGTGATCCGAAGCTCAACTGCTTAAATGCATTCCACGAGTGTGACAAACTTGCTAAGACCGGTACCAATGCGACAACCTATCCGAGTGTCCCTGTTCGATCGGAATCGGAATTAAAAGATCTTTGCAGGCAGGATCTGAAGATCATCTGTGGTGCTGATAAACAGTGTGAGGAAAACTACAACCGCGCGTGTCAACGAATGGAATTCGGCCCGTACAATGAAACCGTGACCTGTCATCATCCGGATCGACTATGTCGGATAACGAATGAATGTATAAAGGTAGCGCAGCTTTGTAATGGTCGAACCGACTGTCCAGATGGCTCGGATGAAGGGTTTCTGTGCGATGAGAAAAAATGTGATAAATATAACGATTGTTCCCACTCGTGCCATAACGCTCCGGAGGGCTTGGTATGCTCCTGTCCACCTCATTTATTTCTCCAGCCAAACGGGCGTGACTGTGGTCATGATCATGCATGTGACGCATGGGGCACCTGTTCACAAGTTTGCACAAAAACTGGAACACACTATCGATGCAGTTGTGTTGAAGGCTACACGCTGACGTACGATAAGTTTACCTGTCGCAGTAACAACGCTGATTCGCCCTACGTCATTTTTAGTAACCGGCAGGAGATTCTCGGTTTCGATTTGAACACACTTGGTGTCAGGAGTTTCTACACTTCGTTGCGAAACACAATAGCATTAGATTTCTTGTACCGCAACGATTCCATCCAGATATTCTGGTCGGATGTGATGGATGACAAGATCTATCGAGGTACACTGAAGAACGACACGTTGAGCAACGTTGAAGCAGTAGTTCAATCTGGACTATCGACGGCCGAAGGTCTTGCGGTAGATTGGATTGGAATGAACATTTATTGGATCGATTCAAACCTCGATCAAATCGAGGTGGCCAAAACGAATGGAAGCTTCCGTAGGACGCTGGTAGCCGGTGACATGGTAAATCCACGAGCGATCGCGCTTGATCCCATGGAAGGCGTCCTATTTTGGACAGACTGGGAAGAAGGTTCACCGAGGCTTGAACGATGCACAATGGCGGGAGAAAACCGTACGGTGATCAAATACGTCGGGTCGGATGGTGGATGGCCGAATGGAATCGCGCTAGATTACATTCCAAGACGTGTGTACTGGATCGATGCACGATCCGATTCGATCCACACGATCACTTACGATGGACAGGATCATCATCTTGTGATCAAAGATCAGGGTGTGCTGGCACATCCGTTCAGCATAACCGTGTTCGATAACTACGTGTACTGGACCGATTGGCGAACGTACTCCGTTATACGGGCCAATAAATGGAACGGCACGGATGTGGCTGTGATCCAAAAAACGCAAAGTCAACCGTTTGGAATTCAAATTCTACACTCCAGTCGGCAGCCAAACTCGCAGCCAAACCCGTGTGCCGTTAATAATGGAGGTTGCTCTCATTTGTGCCTGTTGAGCGTTGGCTCACGACATGAGTGCGCTTGTCCACATGTTATGCGGCTACATGAAGATCGAATGCAGTGTGTACCGAATGAGGAAATTCTACTATTTGTGGTACTGACCGAAATTCGAGGAGTTGATCTTCAGCAGCCAGCGCATTACACGATTCCCACCATCAGTCACCAGACGCAAGTGGTACAACCTTCCGTGCTTGATTACGACATCAGTGCTGCGCGGCTATACTGGAATGATATACAGCTAAATGAAATCAAATCTTCCGGGTTGGCGACGGGACCGATAGAAACCATACTCGATACGGACATTTCGCATTCGCTAGGATTTGCTGTGGATTGGATCTCGAAGCTGCTCTACTTTTCAACCGGTAACGAAACACATAGCCGCATTATGGTTAGTAATCTAAATGGCGAATATGTGACGGAGATCGCTAATGATCTGACGCTGATCAACAGTCTAGTTGTGTATCCGACACGGTAAGTTACGGCCAGCAATAAATGTTAAAAAAACAAATAAAAAATGTTTATTTGCTTTCTAATCTCATAGAGGTATGATGTACTTTGCAACGATGAGCGAAACACCCAAATTGTACGAGCTGTACGCCAGTCGAATGGACGGTTCCGAGCGACAGTTGATCAGTAATTCAACGTTCTATCCTGTCGATAGTTTGGCACTCGATTTTGAAACAAACCGATTGTACTACATCTCTTCACGTGCTGGCGAAATCTACTACTACGATATTGGTAGTGGCAAAGTATGTGTGTGAATACGCTATTTCTGACTGTAAGACAATTGTGATGACTGGAACCATACTCCTCTATCTCTTTCTGTTTCAGATAATTCAAGTGCTTTCATCTAACCAAGATAGTCGCCCTATCAGCACGATCACAATCTATCGCGATTCGATCTACTACGATGACAATCATGATGGTCGCATAATGCGATGCAACAAAAATCTTTGCCAAAATCCTGTCTCCGTGAGGAACAATACGAGCGGTCTTAATGCGATACGAATGTACCATCCCGGGGCACAAAGCGGTACAAACTCGTGCCAGAAGCGAACGGACGGAACTTCGGCAACAGGCTGTGAACATCTTTGCATCCCAGTGTCAGCTCAAAGCCACGTTTGTCGCTGTGCGATAGGCTACAAAAGCGATCCGCGTAACGCATCACGCTGCATCGGATTGGATGACATTTTGGTGTATTCGATTGGTCATCAACTAAGAGGTATTGCACTGTCCTTACCCGTGGGAACCATAGACACGCAACTACGGGGCAATCAGGAAAGCCTTGGGCCACTGCAGCAAATTTCGTTGGCTACGTGCATCGATTTTCATGTCGCACATGATTATGTCTACATTGCCGATACTGATCGTGGATCAATCACACGCATTAAGCGAGATGGCAGTGCACGGGAAGTTATTATCAGCAACTTCGAGCAGGTCGTGGATGGTAGCACACTCGACTGGTTAGGTGGCATAGCAATCGATTGGGTGGCCCAGAACATCTATTGGACGGACCAGAAACGAAACTTGATTGAGGTGGCACGTTTGAACGGAAGTCTTCGGTACGTGGTCGCTTCGGACGTGGAAAGCCCACAGTTGCTGGCTATTGATCCGATTCAGGGTTATCTATTTTATGTAAGTCGCGGAACAATTGGCCGAATGGGGTTGGATGGATCTGGCAACTTCATTCTATTCAACCGTACCTCTGGTATCAGTGATCTTGCTCTGGATCTTGAAAACCAGGTAGTTTATTGGTGCGAAACGAGCTCCGATACAATCTGGAAGGTGGACTACGACGGTAACTTAAAGCGGCTGTTGCTGAACGGAACCTCGCACAATCCAAAATCTTTGGATATCTTTGCCGACTCCATTTACTGGGCAGATTTGCGTGGCAACATCTACGAAGCCGGTTTGAGCAACGTTTTCAACTACAGAAGTGTGGTGGAAGCAGTGGAAGTGTCCTCGCTAAAAGACATTAAAATATTCTCCAGTCGTAAGCAAAGTAAAACGAATGCTTGCGGAGTGTCGAATGGAGGCTGCCAAGAGCTTTGCCTCTTTAATGGTACGCATCCCATTTGTGCTTGCTCGCATGGTAAAATATCATCGGTTGATTTGAAGACTTGCGAGCCGTACGAAAACTTTTTACTCTTCTCGCGCCAATCGGCGATCGAAAGCATACACATGACGGATGCGAGCAATATCAATGGCCCCATTCCGGAAATTAAGAATGCGTCCTATCTGAAAAATACGATAGCTCTCAGCTACGATTACGACCAGCAGCTCATTTTTTACTCAGACGTTGACCACAGTACAATCAACTGTGTGCACTTCAACGGTACCAATCATAGACGTATCGTTACAAAGCAGCTAACCGTAGAAGGACTTGCATTCAACGTGCTTACGCGTGTACTGTTTTGGACATCGAACAATGAGGCAGCAATCCGCTCGTTAGATCTGAACAATGCTTCTCTCTCCGACCCGGTAGCAAATGCGGCACTGGTACAGGACGTGATAAAGCTGCGCGCAACGGATAAACCTCGCGGAATCGCCGTTGAGCCGTGTCTCGCGATGGTGTACTGGACAAACTGGAACCAACAAGCCGCCTCCATACAGCGTGCATATCCTTCGGGATATGGGTTAGAAAGCATCATCACCAGTGACATCCAAATGCCGAACGCTCTCACGCTAGACTACCAAGCGCGTAAACTGTACTGGGCAGATGCGTTCCTCGACAAAGTCGAACGAACGGACTACGATGGAAAGCATCGTGTAGTGTTGGCACACTCTACCCCTAAACATCCGTTTGCGCTGGCCGTGTTTGGTGATCTACTCTTCTGGACGGATCTGACCGTTCATGCGGTTGTTCGGGCAAACAAATACTCCGGCAGTGACATCATGCTGTTGCGCCGAGACATCGCACAACCAATGGGGATTGTAGCGGTGCAAAAGACTGACAAGGAATGTGCCGCCGATCCGTGTCAGGTTATGAACGGATTCTGCGAAGACACCTGCCTGACCGATGCGTCGGGAAAGGTGGAATGTCATTGTACGCAAGGCGTGCTTGCTTCGGATGGCCAGCGCTGTATTCCTAAGTCGGTCAGCAACTGTTCCTCTTCCGAGTTTAGCTGTACCAATGGAAACTGTATTCCGTTCCATCTCACTTGTGATTCTATCAAGCAATGCTTAGATGGATCGGATGAGCTACCGACCTTCTGCGCTCATCGACCATGTCCGACCGGATTTTTCCGATGCAACAATGCACGCTGTATACCGCAAAATCAACAGTGCAACCACATTCAAAACTGTGGCGACGGAAGCGACGAGATCGGGTGCAGCTGCAACAACGCAACACACTTCCGATGCGCAAACGGGCAATGCATTGTCAAATCGATGCGCTGTGATTATGAGCCTGACTGCAAGGACGTGTCCGACGAGATCGGATGTCCGGTGATGCGCAGCTGCATGACTGGGTTTATCAAGTGTGCCAACACGACCGCCTGCTACATGCCGACGTGGCGCTGCGACGGCGAGAATGATTGTTGGGACAACTCGGACGAACAGGATTGTCCAACGGCAATCCCAACCTGCCCAGAAGATAAGTTCCTGTGCGCCAACGGGCGCTGTATACCACAGTCGTGGCGCTGTGACGACGAGGACGATTGTACGGATGCGAATGGTGGGGGCTTAAGTTCCGACGAGGTGGCTTGCGTAAAGCACTGCAAACCAAACCAATTCAAATGCACAAACACTTCCGAGTGTATCTCGAACAGTTGGCAGTGTGACGGCCATCCGGACTGCGCCGATGGTTCGGATGAGGGTGAGCACTGCTCCAGACGCGATTGTCCCGAAACGGAATTCCAATGTCCGACGTCAAATCGTTGCATTCCACAGAAGTGGGTGTGTGACGGTGACGTTGATTGCGGTGCCACACAGGACGACGAGATGGGTTGCGACGATATGATGCTGAACGTGTGTGATAAGACGTCCTTCACGTGTACGAATGGTGAGTGCATCAGTTTGTTGGCCGTGTGCGATGGTGAGCAGGACTGTGTGGACGGTTCGGACGAGCCACTGTACTGCAAGGAAGATTACGATGGCTTCGAAGAGGAAGAGGGAACAAGTGACTTGCTGTGCGGAGATACGGACCAGTTCCGCTGTAACAATGGTAAATGTATCGCACGCAATCTCACCTGCAACGTGAACGACGATTGCGCGGATGGATCGGACGAAGATATAAGACTGTGTCGTAATACGACGCTGATCTGTGCCGGACCAGATCTGTTCCGGTGCGAAAGTGGAGCATGCATTGTAAGCAGCATGCTATGCGACGGTGCAAATGACTGTGGCGATTGGAGCGACGAGAAATCGTGCAAGGTCAACGAGTGTCAAATGATTCCGGATCTGTGTGCACACGATTGTGAAGATCTACCCGTGGGCTATGAATGCGTTTGCAGGAAGGGATTCCGGGTGAATGTAAATGATAAGCATCTGTGTGTGGATGTGGATGAATGTACGGAACAACAACCGCGACCTTGCAGCCAGACCTGCGTCAATACGCACGGTTCCTATCACTGTTCTTGTTTGGAAGGATTCGTACTGCGTGATAACGATACTTGCCGCGCGGACGGAGATCAAATCATCGCACCTAAACTCATCTTCTCTAACCGGTACTACCTTCGAGAAGTGGATTTAAGCGGCGGAATGACAATCCTAGCGCACAATCTAACCAACGCCATCACGCTAGACTTTGACTGGCAGGATAAATGTTACTACTGGTCGGATGTTACGCGGACGGTCACCACAGTGAAGCGAATGTGTGACAAAAGCGAATCCGGAGAAGACAATCGTACCGTCGAGGTGATACATCGAACGAATCTGAAAAACCCCGAAGGGCTAGCCGTTGATTGGGTCGGACGGAATTTGTACTGGTGCGATAAAGGTCTTGACACGATCGAGGTATCGAAGCTGGATGGACGGTTTCGTCGGGTACTGATTAACAAGGACCTGCAGAAACCTCGTGCAATTGCGCTCGATCCTTATCGGCGCAACATGTACTGGACCGATTGGGGAGATCAACCACACATCGGCCGGGCCGGTATGGACGGAAGCAATCAAACGATCCTAATCAAAGACCAGCTCGGATGGCCAAATGCGCTCACGATCAGCTTTGAAACCAATCAACTGTTCTGGGGTGACGCTCGCGAAGATTACATCGCCGTGTGTGATTTGGATGGGAAAAATGTGCGAATACTGCTGACACGAAATCGACAACCGCCGCTCAACTTACACCACGTGTTTGCGATTGCCGTTTGGGAGGATCGTATCTACTGGTCGGATTTGGATTCGAAGTCGATTGAGTACTGTCACAAGTTCCGGGGCGATGGTTGCGGTACGCTTATCAACACTATACATCGGCCGATGGACATTCGAATCTATCATCCCTACCGACAGAAGCAGCCCGCCGTTAACCCGTGCGATACTGCCGGCTGTCAGACGTTGTGCGTTCTTTCACCTGAACCAGCTGGCTACCGGTGTCTTTGCCCGGATAACTTTATCCTGGCGGCGGATGGAAAGAGCTGTGTGGCAAACTGCTCGGCCGCACACTTCCAGTGCCGGGATACGTTCAAGTGCATTCCATTCTATTGGCGCTGCGACAAGCAGGACGACTGTGGGGACGGAAGTGATGAACCGGAGAACTGTCCCACTTTCATCTGCGAAGCGGGCCAATTCCAGTGCCTCAACAAACATTGTATTAATCCGAGCCAAATCTGTGATGGCATCGATCAGTGCGGCGATCTTACGGACGAGCGCGATTGCGATCAGTTCGAATGTTTCAGTTCACACTTTAAGTGTGGTTCGTCGGCGGCAAAAAATACGAGCGCATTCTGCATAGAAGGTGCCCGACGCTGCGACGAAGAAGTCAACTGTCCGAACGGTGAAGATGAGCAGGACTGTGAGCCCAAAAATTGTACCTCGACCCAGTTCCGGTGTGCAAATGGTGGCAAGTGCATTGATCGGACGTGGGTGTGCGATAACGTGCCGGACTGTCACGATGGTTCGGATGAGCAGGTGTGTGGTCCTGCGACCACCTGTCCGGAGCACGAGTTTCGATGTAGTGAGGGCCGCTGCATTCCCCAGTCATGGCTTTGTGACGATGAGAATGACTGCGCAAATAGAGAAGATGAAACGGAGAACTGCAAAAAACCGGAAGCGGTCACGTGTGAACCGACCAACTTCCGATGTAACAACTCCATGTGTATTCCGGGAAGATGGCGCTGCGATTTCGAAAACGATTGCGTTGACAACTCGGACGAGATGAACTGTGAGCTGCGTAATTGTTCCGAGTCGGAGTTCCGTTGCCGTGACGGACATTGCATACGCGGAATTCGACGATGCGATAACGAATTTAACTGTGCTGATCATAGCGATGAGGAAAACTGTAACGTTACCTGTGGCGCGGATCAGTTCAAGTGCAAAAACCACCCCGCCTGTATTAGCAAGTGAGTAACTCCAATATCATTGATTTTTGACTAATTTGATTTTGACGATTGACCAATAAATCCTGTTTCAATTTCAGCAAATTTAAATGCGATGGCGATAACGACTGCATCGACGAATCGGACGAAGAGGATTGCGAATGTCAGGAGGGCGAATATCGGTGCAACAATGGGAAGTGCATCCTCAGTAGCTGGGTGTGCGACGGCATTGACGATTGTCTGGACAACTCGGACGAAATGGGCGAGTACTGCAAGGAGAACGGTTGCAACAAGCGGGCCTTCCGCTGTGCTAATCGAAACTGCATACGAAAGAGCTTGATGTGCGACAACAAGGACGATTGCGGAGACAACAGCGATGAGAAGAGTGCGCTGTGCCAGAAGTGTCCACCGAACTCGTTCCGTTGCAGCAGTGACTCGAAGTGCATTGATATAGTGCTGCGCTGTGATCAAACGCCACACTGTTTGGACGAGTCGGATGAGATTGGATGCATCAAAACGGGCTGCGGGTTTGGTGCGTGTAGTCAGGTTTGTGTGGAAAAGAAGGGCCACTTTACCTGCCGCTGTGCGGAAGGATACGCGAAGAATGGAACGGGACGTAATGCAACGTGCGTAGCGGTGGACGAGCAGGGAATATTGCTGGTGGCATCGGAATCGGATTTCCGTAGTCTCTATGTGGACACGCCGGTGATGGGATACTTGCAGACTTCTTCGTTAAAGATTGATCGATTCGATTTTGCGATCACTCGTCATAATATTACCCTCTTTTGGATAGATAGCTATGACACGAGCATAAACAAGATACTGATGGACACGACGGTCAAGGATGCAGACTACTCCCAACCACCACCACCGAGCAAGAAGAAACACTCCCGTCGGAATTTGCCTGCTCCAGCGCCTCCGTCATACGATCGTATCAAAACGCTGGATGGTAAACACTCGTCGGTGGTGCTGAAAGATGACGAAATCGTACCGATTGCGATTGCGTGCGATTGGCTGACGGAACGATTGTACGTAATAAATAAGAAGCGAAGCAATATATTCGTGATGAGCTTCAACGGAACCAATCATACCACGCTGACAGCTACCGGAAAGCATCCGATCGATCTGGTGGTGGATCCAGTGAGTGGTGTTATGGTGTGGTCCATCATGGAAACAATTATCAGCTCGGGAATGGATGGACACGCCAAGCAAAAGCTGGTGCACACCAATGTAGAGTGGGCATCCGGTTTGGCTATTGATACGATAACGAAACGGCTCTACTGGGCAGACTACCGAAAGTCGACCATCGAAACGTGCCTTCTGTTAACCGGTGGCGATCGGCATGTGATTGCCGAGCTGCACGATTACTCCAAACCGAAGCTGCTGGATGTGTTCGAGGACAGCGTGTACGTCATACTGTACAATCAGAACATTCTGAAGCTGAACAAGTACGGTCGGGACAATGGAACGTACATGAATGAGGAAGCCCGCGGTACAGGCGGTTCCGGTGGCTATCGGTCTTCCGATGTACACTTCATTCATCCGCTAAAACATGACAGAAGTGGTAAGTCTGTTGGTCTCTACTATTTTGAGGGTTTGAAATCGCTAATCATCTTACCTGTACCTGCTTTCAGTTCCAAATCCCTGCATAATGCATCCATGCCACAGTTCCACTGTGTGTCTGCTCTCAACCGAGAACCGCCTGCGACGTAGCTGTGTTTGTACAGACGAACGGTCCGTGGCCGTTTTTGACGATCGCGGCGAAGTGAAGGAGTGTCTTGAAGCTACCCCACATACCCCAGACTGTAAGCTACACTGCAACTATGGCACCTGCGTCATCGATTCAAACGGTCAGCAGAAATGCAAATGTTCTCCTAGCTTTGATGGCAAGTACTGCGATCATTACATCTGTTCCGGTTACTGCAAGAACAAGGGCTTCTGTGAGATTGTTAACAACGAACCAAAGTGCACCTGTGTGCCGCAATGGACCGGCAAACGGTGTGACATCTCGACCAACAAGTGCCAACGGTACTGTCATAACGGTGGCAATTGTACGATCGTCCAGCACGATGGTGGCACGCTCAGGTGCAGCTGTCCGGCCGGTTACACCGGCGATCAGTGTGAGCATTGTTCGAATCTGCGGTGCGAAAATGGAGGAGTCTGTCGAAAGACAACCACCGACCGTAGCCAATGCCTCTGTGCGGAGGGCTACGTAGGACGCAACTGTGAAAAGAACGTGTGCACTGCATTCTGTGAAAATGGCGGCGAGTGTACGATCGAACGTGGAGCGGCGAAATGTAGCTGTCCGGTAAATACCTACGGCGAACGATGTCAGCTTAGGGACTGTCCGGAGCTTTGCCGAAACGGTGGAGACTGTGTGCCGGGTGAGCGACCATATTGCAAGTGCCGCCAGGGATACGAAGGTCGAAACTGTGAGCACGATCTGTGCGAACTACCAGAAGAAACGCGTCCAAGCTGTAAGTTTGATGCTTTAATACTCATAACGCTTGTTTGTATACATTTTTTTTGTTCTTTTTGCAGATTGTTTACTTATAAGGCCCACCACGGAACCTTCTGCACATCCACCATCAAGCTCGTGTGCTTCCTTTAGCTGTAACAATGGCGGCCACTGCTTGGAGGTGCGTGGAATGCCAATCTGCAATTGCACGATGCAGTACGCCGGCGAACATTGCGAAAGCTACGTCACGTACCGCAATCCGTGCAACAATTTCTGCTTCAACAATGGCATCTGTCGGTTGGATCTGTTCTCTTCTCCGAACGGTACGTACATACCCTCGTGTGTGTGCATCGGCGAATGGACGGGAAAGCAGTGTGACAGACCGCCGCGATGTGTTGGTGACTGTGGTACCTGCATCGAAGGAAGTTCCATCAACGAATGTACTTGTGAAGATAACGAGATAAGCACCTGTCTGCAGGAGATTTCTCTCAGCGAACTGGAACGTATGGATCCGAATGGATCCAGCTTCACGCTGTCGGTACTGGCGATCGTGCTATTTGCAATACTCATCATAGCCGCCGGCCTGGGTGGTACTTTCTACGGGCTAAGGTATGTATCTGTCCTTCTACCGTGTGGGTTATTATTCTTCGTGTAGCACCATACTAATGCCGATGCGTTTCGTCACAGAAGAAGACGCACAGGGCAACCATTCCTGCACGCTCGGCTGACGGACAATGTGGAAATAACGAACCCTATGTATCTTGGCGATGCTGACGAAGGTCCAGCATTTGTGCACGAAGACGATAAGGTATGTAGGAGGACGCGATGTGAACATTTCTTGATTATATGACGAGTAATGTTCCTTACTTGTATTTCTTTTTAGGTACACTTCGGCAATCCGGTCTATGAACAGATGTACGCCGGAAGTGTGAATGTGCACAGCGATTCATCAACGATCGCAGGCAATAGTGCGCATCCACTGCTAACCACCGGTTCAACTGCTCCGGAAGAAAAGAAAGGTCTGCTTCAGCATCCCCAGGAGGATACGATCGCGGCCGATTTGTTATGATGCAAAACGAAATAGTAGCAGTTGCTAAAGCGTCGGTTTTAGGTGCATTCTGATTGCGCAACATCAATCAAAACCGTCGCACGTTTCAGCAGCGCTACTAACCACAACGTACATCATGTTGACGAGGGTACTAATTGGCTTTAGTTACCTTTTGCTTTTCAAACTGATCAAAACTAATACTACATGGCTATAAAAAGCATGCGGATTACACGCGTGGCCTTAAGTGAGTTACGCGCAAAAAAAACAACAAGCCACAAACAAAAATCGCATCACACACGAGCTTTAATGAAAAATGATTTTGTATTTAACGTTCCAATGTTTAAGTTTAATGCTAAGTCAACCCAACGCGAAGATTATGCGTTGAGTTTTATAGATCGAGAGACAGATATAAACAGAGAGATAAAAAGAGCGCAAGACAAGCACGTAAGCATGGACACATTTGTAGTAATTTATAACAATTGAGGTGCTCTCTCTCTCTCTTTTCTTCCCCAACGTTGCACGCGTTGCGCGCTCCTCTTATGTAAAGCTATGGTTTTAATTTTATTTACTACAACTAACCATTTGCAGCTAGCATGGGAAGAGATTTTGTTTTAGATTTAAAGCCACTTTCCGGCATTCAGCGAACCGAACGACCGAACAACAACACTCAGACATTAACAATAATAGTCATAGTTAGGCTTACACATCGCGAAAGGCAGCTTGTTGTGGCTTTGCCACAAAACAATGCTCAATGTTACGGTATCGTGCAAGCAGGAGCTATGCAGCCCAGTGCGTGGCCGCAAACATCGATCGACAAATAACAATACAACGATACCGATGGTAAGAAGGTGTGCGAACTCCGCAAAAAAATTTGTACAGTAATTTTGTTTTGTTCGTAATCGTATCGAATGTTTACGATTAGACGATTCGCTTAGTGATTGATTGATGCAGCGCTAGCTGATATAGTGAATTAGGAACAAAATGCCCGGAAGCAAACAGACGCTACAAGCAGGAGGAACATGTAGATTTTTCTAAACAAGGCTGTTGTGGTATTGTTTTTCTCCCGTTTTTTGTAACAAAAACAGACGCAGGCAGACGAGGGCGATGATTGGGAACGACTTGGGCATCTTTTAAATAGTACGTAGTGTGTAGAACAAAAACTGAAGTTGTAATCATAACTAGCACATGCCCCGAGTGTAACTGAAAATTCGAATTCGTCACTGTGAAGATTGTTTTGTTATTCGGCGGCAGTTGGTGATTGATGGTTCGTTCGGGCTCCTTGTGGTTAAAGGGAAGAATGCGCATTTTGATCCTAGCTAAAGCAAACAGTCGAAGTCGAGAGAGAACAATCATACGAAATGCGAGCGACGACTCAAAACCAAACCTAGATAGTAGAGTAAATAATTTCATTTTGCCATTTTTCCACTGGTGATGAGTTAGAACTTTCAAACGAAACGTAAGATTTCACCACACGCCGATAAGATCCATCTGTGTCGTATGATTAGTTTGTTTTGGTAATATAAAAAAGAAGGTAATATCGTTATGGATATCGCTCTAGTATCAATATGCATGACTCCTGCACGTTTCAAATTGCGTGCCCGTTACGAGTTCGACCGGAAGAATTGTGTGGACAAAGAACGATGTTAAGAGGAAAAATATAAAGACTGTAATTTTTAAAAATCCTTCTGTGTAGTTCGATTGACGGTCGCTTTCGTTTATTGTTACAGCACTGATGAGAACACAGATTTTGGAGACAAGTATCGTTGTCCCAGTCGAGTATCAGGAAACGATAATCGTAGGAGCAGCATCGGTGGGTGGTACTTTCTGCTTTGCGCGATTTTGCCGTCGGTAAACGTATATTAGCTCTGCGCTCCACATTAGCAACGTCACGATGGTAAATCCATTGATGAGAATGATGCTTTTCGAGTAGCTGCCAGTCCAGTCGCGCAACACTCCCACACACGGTCCGATCGTCATCAGCACGATCCCGTTCGTGGTCATTTGGATGCTCGAGGCGGACGGCAATCGTTTGAGTGGTATGTAGCTCGGGATGACCAAGCTCATGTACACCGATCGCACACCCTTGGCGACACCCAGTCCGAACGCGACGATCATCATTTCGTCGTACGATCGGGCAAGTAGTATGCTAAATCGCGTCACTATCAACATCGACAGTGCGATCATATACATGATGCGCGGGCTGAGCTTCAGGAAATCTCCCACAAACGGACTGATGAAGCGGAACAGCAGATCGGCCAACGCCAGGGTCGACATGATCGAAGCGATCTGCTCCGTGCTGTATCCCAGATCGCCCAGGATGAACGGTGTCAGTAGGGAGAAGTTAATTTCCGCAAACACGGCAATCGACATGCCCAGCATCATGTTCAGGTACACTTTATCCTGCAGCAACGTCAGGTCAAACGTGTTGACCACTTTGGTAAAGAATCCGTTCGGCTTTCCGCCGACGGGAGCATCATTTGGCACGATGGGTGGTGATAATGAGGTTGCTTTGGTATTTTCAAGCTGCCGCACAATGGACGGCAGATGGGATGAATCGTCGGTGAGGCCTTGGTTTTCACTGAGGGCAGGCAGTTTACCTCCGCCGTTCATTGGAACGCTTCCACTCCCAAGCGAACCACGTCGCGGACCACCGCCGTACCGTTCGTCGAAGATCTTCATCGAACTTCCCAGATTGACCGTATCGGCCGACCCTTCGAACCAACGTTTTTGTAGCGGCGAAAACCGCACATTAATGTAGCTCGAAAAGCGCCTCTGCGATGGACGACGCTGTTGGTGATCAGGTTGAACAAAATGATCCTCGGCCAGCGTAACGGACGAGTTGCGATCGTCGTCCCACATTGTTAACGAGCTGCCAAGATGTACACTGTCCGCCGAGCCCGATTGGAACCAGCGTAAGGGACGGGCTGGGGCCGTGGTGCAGCTTGGCTCTGCCTTTAGTGATCTCGTTTCCGAGGAATGTCGCCGAACGGGTGCAAGGACTGTAGTGAAGATTTGATTATTGTTGCAGCTTTACGTGCACGGGTGGAAGAGTCTTACCTTCGCTTTTTGTACGTTGAATGGTTTGCATCCCAGGAACAGTGGACAAAAATCTTCCCGACGGGGGCTGAGAGAATGATTCGCGTTGGCGCATCTGTGAGGTCAGCTCGAACCCGTACACACTCTGCGCATCTACATCGTGATCGATAAAACTGCACTTTTCCAGCAATTCATCGTCTTCCTGTGCTTCCTCCGCGCAACCTTTCTCGGTGCCACCGTCGGTTGGGGATTTAATTTTATCCTCCGTCGGTAGACAGGGCAGAGCTAATGCAGTATCCAGCTGCGTCGTTGGTGCTGATGGTACGATCACCGTATGCCACTTGACGGGCTGCAGTAGCAAACCTCCAGCAATGATATGTGTGGCCAATGCACCAATAATCAGCAAACAGTAACGAGCACCGTACAGCCCGAGAAGAAGCGACACCAGCTGGGGCAAGAGGATCGGCCCCAAACCGGTGATAGTCATCGCAATGCCGGCCGCCTTATTACGACGCACCACAAAGTATGTGTTGAGTGCAAGCGAGAAGGACGAATTGCAGAATCCCATCCCTAGAGCTGCAAGCAGAAACAAAACACTAATAAACCCGCGTGTCCAGTTGGCTTTATAGAGCAGTTAGAACGCAAACATACATGCTATAATACTGTAGGTAATGATGAAATGGGCGAAATGTACGGCCGAGGAAGTCAGCATCAAGCCGGCGGAAAACAGGAACCCACCGGCTACAGCTAGCCTTCGGAAGCCGTACCTTCGCAACAGTGGTCCGTTGAACAACCCGAGCGCCATACCAACGGCCGACGCCAGATTAATGATAACCGATGCTTTCGTGGCAGAAATGTCGATCTCCCGGAAGGTGTCTCTGAAGATTAGGCCGAAACTTTGCAGCACCGGTACAATCATGATCTGTGCGAAAGAGAACACGATATCAGGGTCTTTTATCGGAGCACAATTTCAACGACCACAAAATGATCTTGGATTTTAAGTTATCTTTCACTGGTATTTTAATAAATGTGCACGTCTGCGTTCCAAGACAAGACACAAATAAAACTAAAGCCCACCAAAATCCCGTCGTACCATGATAAGAAAATCCGAGGGATTCAAAAACACCCCGTGATGCTTTTCACGAGCGATGTGAGAGACAAACTTGCGAAAAGCTTCCGCATCCGTTCGCGATAAGATCCCCGAGACCCGCGCCACACGGGTGTACTTACATTGGCCAGACCGTAGGCAAACACAATCATCCATCCCCAGCCTCCATCAGGTGCACTGGTTCGCTGCTGGAGCTGCACCTGCGACTGCTCCGGCTTGAATCCCTTCATGATTTCGTTTATCCCGGCCGTTGCCTGACTCGGGGCAGTGGCTTCTATCGCAACAGATCACACGGTGCGCAATTTTGTTGCAATTCACGTAGCACTTGCATTACAACCGGGAGTTGCTTTTTGCTATCGATTCGTTGCAGGAGATTACGCTCAAAATTCACGTTTTCATCATTCCCTGTACAATGTAAGTTCAGTTTTTCACTTACGAACAATCGCCTAAAACTAACAACTAACACTTCACTTGCTCTTGCGTCGTCTTCGTTTCCGTCGATGCCATCCGAATCACAACCGCACTTTGGCCCCAATTGCATTATCACACGCACGGTAAGCGCACACTGAACAGCTTCATGGTTTATTTGATGTCACGCGCGGCTCCCCAAATCAAAAAGTGTCGTCGTCGTTGTGGTCGTCGTCGGTGACCTCTTTTCGCTGCCCAGCCGGTAGCCCTTGAAAAAGAGTTAATCTGGGTGTGATTGTTTAAGCGTCCCCGTATATCACACTGATGCGACCGAGTGTGGAAGCGACCGCAAACGATCCTCACAACACGTTTTTTACATAATCACAAGTGTGTCGCGCTGTTAGAAAAGGCCGCACACACCTGGGCGCCTGACTAAATCACTGCCACTGCTGCCGCTGGAGGAACTCAAAGTGAAGTGCAATTCACTCGAACCGACCAATGTCTCTAGACTTACTCTTGGAAGCGAAAACTTGAACGTCGGTCAGCTGATTTTCAATGCGGCGACCCGTTATCGCTTATCTGGGAATGATAAAAACAAACCCTTTTACACCGTGCGCTGCATACAATGTTGGAAGAGAAATGAGGAAACGTTGCACGTGCCGACAGGGAGTTTCTATATGGACACGCGTTCCCGCCATTTCCAAACTTACCACAACATTTCGGGCCCGACTGTTTCAGCTACTGAATATTTCTGTTATTCGCTTTTTGTATAAGTCTCACTATAAAATTCATAACCACTAATTGAAAAGCTGATAATTCCTATTATCATGTATGATTCATGTTAAATGCACAGCTGTTTGTAATTTGCATTTCACAAACTAAACTCGAATCGAACTGGCCCTGATGATTCAAAAGGTTACATCAATACATCAAATACCATCAAAGCGATCCACGCTTTTAGCCAGTAACCATCGATAAGGAAAAAACTGTTGAATTTGCAAATTACTGTTGTTTTTCACCAACATTTCCTAAATACACTAACACCAATTCGTATACCGTGGGCATGAGCAGTGTTATACACATGTTGTACGATCCTTCTCAGAACATCCGATTTTCCCAGCATTTCCCAATCATTCTGCCTGTGCGCTGTTGGTCACCCTAATCGGTTTGTTGACAAATATGCAGCCAGTGGAATGAGAAAAGCACTCCAACTACATTATGGAGTCACTTCGAAATCAAATCACAACGTAAAAAAGCACCCAGCAAAGCAATCGACCGCACAATATCCTGTATATTAACGCACTGAACACATCCAGAAACGATCCAACTCATCCGATTTTCCACATGAGCACTTTTATCGTGATGCCACTTTTTCCGCTTCTGCTGACAGAACGCAACTAGCGGAAGATGGAGCAGAATATTGGATGGTTGGTAATAGAAAGATTGGGGGTGTTGAAATAGCAACATAGTAACCGTAATCATGCGCGGTAGCGAGAAGGGTATGCAAGAAATGGTAAAACAACAACACGCCCGATTCCGCGACAGAAAATGAAGAAGATTTACTACCCTTCGGGGTGATTCAAAAGGGGTTGATTTTCATTCTCATTATATTTTTTCGTACCAACAAAGGTAGAGTGTGGTAAGAACATGTAAAAAATCGAATTATTGGCTTTCACATTTCCAAATTCTTTGTTTACGAATTGTTTTCGCATACAGCTAAAAATATATCACGAATTTTATACATCTCTGGCAACACTGCCAAAGACTGTCATTCGCCCAGCTCGATGTTGTTTACCGGTTTTTCACGCTAATCGGCCGACGGCGACGCATTTTCCTCTTCTACTGCAGAAAATTGCACAAAATACAGTATCAAACTGGGTGTTTCAAAGCGCACGAGCATGCCGATCGCATCGGAAGTTAACCTTGCGGAAGTCTTCTTCGTAAGTACCGGCGCCATAACAATATTACAGACGCTCGGACAGTGTAGCATTGACAAGCGGTTCATCACTCTCTTTCAGAACGAGGAAGACCTGCCGTACGAAGAGGAAATCCTTCGCAATGCTTACTCTGTGAAGCACTGGATGCGCTATGTCGAGCACAAGCGGAACGCACCTCGATTCGTCATCAACACCGTGTTTGAACGAGCGTTGAAGGAGCTTCCCGGTTCCTATAAGCTGTGGTACAACTATCTCAAAACGCTCCGGAAGCAGGTGAAAGGCAAATGCATCACGGACAGTGAGTACGAAGAGGTTAACAATGCGTTTGAACGTGCGCTCGTGTTCATGCACAAGATGCCCCGCATCTGGATGGATTACTGTTCGTTCATGACGGGGCAGTGCAAGATCACGCGCACCCGGCAAGTATTCGACCGTGCTCTGCGGGCACTCCCGATTACACAGCACCATCGCATTTGGCCACTGTATCTGGAGTTTCTGAAGCGCTTCGATATTCCCGAAACGGCGGTCCGTGTATGGCGCCGCTATTTGAAGCTCTGTCCAGAAGATGCGGAAGAGTATGTCGAGTTCCTGCAATCAATCGGCCACCTGGATGAGGCAGCACAACAACTTGCCAGCATAGTCGACAATGAAAACTTCGTATCGAAGCACGGCAAATCGAACCATCAGCTGTGGAACGAGCTTTGTGAGCTGATTTCCAAAAATCCAGACAAAGTGCACTCGCTCAACGTGGACGGGATTATCCGGGGTGGACTGCGCCGATACACCGATCAGTTGGGCCATCTGTGGAACTCGCTCGCTGGGTATTATGTGCGCAGTGGACTGTTTGATCGGGCACGCGATATCTACGAGGAAGCCATTCAAACGGTAACTACTGTACGGGATTTCAGTCAAGTTTTCGATGCGTACGCTCAGTTTGAGGAATTGAGTCTCAGCAAGGTGATGGAGCTGCTCGAACGTAACCCAAATCCTACCGAGGATCATGAGATCGATGTGGAGCTGCGAATGGCGCGGTTCGAGTATCTCATGGAACGTCGGCTATTGCTGCTGAACAGTGTGCTTTTACGACAAAATCCACATAACGTTGCCGAGTGGCACAAGCGCGTCGAACTGTACGAAGGCAAACCGCACGAAATCATCAACACGTACACGGAAGCGGTACACACCGTACAACCGAAACTGGCCGTCGGAAAGCTCTACACCCTGTGGGTTGCCTTTGCGAAGTTTTACGAAACGAACAAACAACTGGCGGACGCTCGAATCGTGTTCGAAAAAGCGGTACAGGTTGACTATCTGAAGGTAGATGAGCTAGCGAGCGTTTGGTGCGAGTGGGCCGAGATGGAGATTCGACAGGAGCAGTACGACGAAGCGCTGCGTATCATGCAACGGGCCACAGCGATGCCGAAGCGGAAGGTGGCCTACCACGACGACACGGAGACGGTGCAGATGCGCGTGTACAAATCGCTCAAGCTGTGGTCGATGTACGCGGACCTCGAGGAGAGTTTCGGCACGTTCAAGACGTGCAAGCAAGTGTACGATCGTATTATTGATTTGAAGATCTGCACGCCGCAAATCATCATCAATTATGGAATGTTTCTGGAGGAGCACAACTACTTCGAGGAAGCTTTCAAGGCTTACGAGAAGGGTATTGCGCTGTTCAAATGGCCCAACGTGTACGACATCTGGAACACGTACCTGACCAAATTCCTG
>KZ063111.1:42120-61341 GCA_002091835.1 Anopheles maculatus
TGAACCGCTACGGGGGACAGAAGCTGGAGCGAGCACGCGATCTGTTCGAGCAGTGCCTGGACGGATGTCCGCCGGAGCTGGCCAAGAATCTGTACCTGTTGTACGCGAAGCTGGAGGAGCAGCACGGTCTCGCACGGCATGCAATGGCAGTTTACGAGCGAGCAACAACTGCCGTCAAGGAGGAAGAAATGTATGCCATGTTCAATCTCTACATTAAGAAGGCAGCCGAAATCTATGGCATTCCCCGCACACGCCAGATTTACGAGAAAGCGATCGAGGTACTCCCGGAACCGGATTCACGCAAAATGTGCGTCCTTTTCGCCGAGATGGAAACAAAGTTGGGTGAAATCGATCGCGCCCGTGCCATTTACGCTCACTGCAGTCAAATGTGCGATCCGCGAGTAACGGCCGACTTCTGGCAGACGTGGAAGGAATTTGAAATTCGGCACGGCAACGAAGACACGATGAGGGAGATGCTGCGCATCAAGCGGTCGATCCAGGCGACCTACAACACCCAGATCAACATGATGTCGGCGGCACTGATCAACGCAGCTGTAACGACCGGTGAGCCGCCGAAGGATGCGATGCGAGCGCTAGAGGTAAAGGCGGCCGAAACGACGGCTCGAGCGATAGCGGCCGTTGGCGCATCCGGTGGCAACATTATGTTCGTACGCGGGGAAACACAGGGTGGAGCTGCAAAGGACGATCGAGTGGTCAATCCGGACGAAATCGACATTGACGATGAGGAGGATGATGAGGAGGAGGATGACGACGACGAGGACGGAAACGGTACGGAAGGTAATGACGGTGTCAGTGGAGACATTAGCAAAAAGATTCCCATCGAACGTCAGAGCATTCCAGCAAAAGTGTTCGGTAGTCTTCATCGGGAAGTGGAGGAGAAAGAACAGAATGAAATGGACGAATAAAGTGGCCCAAAGCGTAGATCCCCCCCCTCCGTTCCTCCACCATATGTGTAAGTAATAAACGAAAATAAAATACAATTAAAGTTTATTTTGTACAACAATACGCTATAATCTGTTATCTGTTTTACTATCTCATCTGCACACTTCCGTTCCACTAAAGACCGGATAAATAAAGATTCATATAAAAAGCCACACAGCTAAACGTGGCTAAAGCGCTCCGATTCTCTCCCTCTCTCTGTCTCTCTCACAGAATCAACCGACAGAATGTGTCGATTACGCTGTACAATCCGACGATCGGTGTTGTTCCCTTGCTTTGGGCAAACAAATCAACAATCTCGTTGTAAATTTCCAGCAGCTGCCTCTTGTACTTGGGATATCGTTCACACAGCGCCTGCAGTTCGGTACGATCAGTTGTGGCCCCGTCTAGCGAATCGTCGTCCTCCTGCGATCCACACTCGAGCGGATCAATCAAACCGACCAATCCTCGCAGTGGTGCGCTTGGCACATCCACCATAATGAGCGAAACCTTTTCCTTGCGATGAAACTTGGACAGTACGGGCGCCAGCTTACGCTCCACTTGATGCTCGTAGCGGCGCTTTTTGCTCGTGTTTACCTTCTCGCTGGTAAGAAACACGAGGTCGAGTGCTGGAGCGCTGTTGATCGGTTGCTGCTGACTGGCGGCGGCGGCGGCGGCGGCTGACGTAGCGGAACTGAGCTTCATCGAAGCGGAGGTTGAGGTGGCCGTGAAGGACGATGCGTAAGAGAACGAGACGGATGTAGACGATCCACCGAGGGAGGTGTTTTGTAAGGCTTGTGAAATTTCGCCCGCCGGTACATCCGGTCGACGGAACGTGCGCAGAATGTATGCCATCAAATCGGGGCGGGTGACGTGCCGCTCTTGGAAACGATCATGGTTCCAGGACCGTACGCGGAGTTCACCGCCATCACCTAGCAGCACGACCACGCTAGCGCCTGCTTCCTTGCCAAGATCATCCACGGCTCCAGCGGTTGTTTCCATGACGCACGTTTTGATACCGTTCGACCAGAGTGGACGCAGAATTTGGGCGACCTCCTTAAGCTGCGGCCGAGAACCGGTGACACAGATCATCACTTCGATCGGTTCATATCCGGCCGATGACGAGACTGCATTGACGAGCTTATCGAGCATGAAGGAAAATCCGGCACCACTTAGCTCTACTTTCGGCACCTGCAAACCGTTGTGTATACCGGATTTCCTGCCGAAAAAAATAGGTGTACGATGAATAATTGTGCTGCAACTGGAATGTAATCAAATACTAACTGAAACTCTGCTAGCTTCCCATCGTATCGTCCTCCGAACGCGATCGTTGTGAGTGGGTTTTTACGCTTGGCCTTCAACTCGCCCAGCATCTGCCAAACGATTCCGCCGGTTTTCGCACGGTCATAGTTCACCGGCAGACCGGGGCACACATTCAGCGGACACAGGACGCCCATATTCTGCGCTGCAGCAACCACTGTTTCCAGATCGCGGACGGCTACCTTCGCCAAACTAGCTGCTTCTCCCTTGCCACGAATAATGGTCTTGAGAATGCTTCCACCGAGCAAACTGACGGACGAAAGTTCCAACTGCAAGGCATCACATAAGTAGCTCATGTTCACCTTCACATTACCACCGCCCATTAAAGCGTTCACGAGGGAGGAAAGTTGAAATTTCGATATTTTTTCATCCAGAAATTCGGCCACAATCTCGAACAGTTCGCGATACTTATCGGCCGGAACATTGCAATGAATCAAGATAGCTCGCAAAAGTCCGATGTGATTGAGCCGGAAGAACACATTTCGCCCTTGGAGCAAATCTAGCTCGCGCACTACATCGGTGGCGATTGCGAGCAGTTCCGCATCGGTAATCAGGTGTCCTAAAACGAATTCGCGCGTTAGTGAAAGGTTATAAATAAAAGAAATCCAACCCCCACCAAACTAACTTACCCCTGCTGGGAGTCACAATATCGAACGCACACTCGTACAGCTGCTTCGGATGAAAGTTGAACACTTTCTTTTCCCTGTACACACGGCCGATCGAGTAGCGACGAATGTTTTTAATGCCATTGAGCGCAATGTACCGCACAAAGGGTACCCGCAGATCGTCCGGCAGCGTCACAACGCTGCCCGAGTGTGTCATTAGCTTTACCGTGCTCGACCGGGAAGCGTGCTGTTTTGTGTACGGCGTCAGCAGTGGTGTAACGATCTCGATCGCACCATGCTTCCGAAAGAGCGCGACAAGCTTCGCTTTGACGTAATCGAAGCGTGGCAGTATCGGCACCATCGGTACCATGTCGAAGTGGTAGCTAAGCTCACAGACGGGGTCACTTTCCTGCCCGAAACAGCGCGCGATAAGATGCTTATAGTGTCGCGATTGCGGGTTCGATAGAATGTGTCTCACGACGTCTTGTATTTCTTCTGCCTCCAGACGTGTACGTGGAACATGCTCCGAACAGAGCAATTCTTCCGCGGTGGGACGCTTCTGCGGGTCGTGATTCAACAGCCAACGGATAACCTGAACCAAACGACTGTAGCTTGCATCGGTAACGAGTGCTTCGGGCAATCGAATCTCATTCGAACGTAGATCCATCAGTGTTTTCACTCTCTCCATTCCGGTGCTTAACGGTTGCGAGCTCATTTCGAACAATATAATACCGAGCGAGTACAGATCGACTTTCTGGTTGTACGTGGAGCGGGACGCATTGCCAGTCAATTCTGGTGCCACGTACAAAGCGGTACCCACCTTACCCGTCAGCGAGTAACCGATGTCGGAGGATTTTCCCGGCTGCGTATTTCCTGCCACCGCAAGGTATCCGTTGTGTGTGGATGGAGCTGCAAAAGGGAAACAAGAAAATAGGACCAACATTCCAATTAAACCCATTTTCCCGAAGCTCAAGCTATCACTTCGCATCAGGCATACCGTTTTGATGGCCTTGATTCTGAAGGGCCAGAATGCTGGTTGTCGCTAGACCAAAGTCGCCTATCTTTACCTGATCCCGCGAATCGAGGAAAATGTTGACTGGCTTCAAATCCCGGTGAATCATTCCCTGCTGGTGGATGTGACTTAGCCCTTCTACGATTTCGCGGAACAAACGCCACACGCGGTCAATATCCTGATACAGTCCACCGTCGATCGCCGTCCGTAAGGTGCTCTTCTCACAAAACTCCATCTGGATGTACATGTAAAGCACCTCGGGCAGTGCAGTTGTTGTCGTGGCAAGAGGCAGCTTCTTGCTTCCTCCGGCACCATTTTCCAATGCGTCCTCTCCATACGCATCATACGAAGGTGCCTCACCGTTCGATCCGACGAACTCTATCCCTCCAGAACTGTCATCGCCGTACGGATCGTTTACGGCGACTAATTTATGGCGATTGTTAGTGGAATCAGTGCCATCCTCCGAACTACTGCTACCACTGCTGCTTTCCGAGTAACCGATGTCGGAGGATTTTCCCGGCTGCGTATTTCCTGCCACCGCAAGGTATCCGTTGTGTGTGGATGGAGCTGCAAAAGGGAAACAAGAAAATAGGACCAACATTCCAATTAAACCCATTTTCCCGAAGCTCAAGCTATCACTTCGCATCAGGCATACCGTTTTGATGGCCTTGATTCTGAAGGGCCAGAATGCTGGTTGTCGCTAGACCAAAGTCGCCTATCTTTACCTGATCCCGCGAATCGAGGAAAATGTTGACTGGCTTCAAATCCCGGTGAATCATTCCCTGCTGGTGGATGTGACTTAGCCCTTCTACGATTTCGCGGAACAAACGCCACACGCGGTCAATATCCTGATACAGTCCACCGTCGATCGCCGTCCGTAAGGTGCTCTTCTCACAAAACTCCATCTGGATGTACATGTAAAGCACCTCGGGCAGTGCAGTTGTTGTCGTGGCAAGAGGCAGCTTCTTGCTTCCTCCGGCACCATTTTCCATTGCGTCCTCTCCATACTCATCATACGAAGGTGCCTCACCGTTCGATCCGATGAACTCTATCCCTCCAGAACTGTCATCGCCGTACGGATCGTTTACGGTGACTAGTTTATGGCGATTGTTAGTGGAATCAGTGCCATCCTCCGAACTACTGCTACCACTGCTGCTTTCCTCACTTTCGAGTTCATTTGCATCATCATCATCATCATCATCATCATCATCGTCATCGCTGCTTGAATCGTTTGGCATATAGTCTACGAAGCAATCGATGTTTTTATCACCGATCGTCTTCTTCACCACGTCAGCACCTGCAGCAGCAGCACTCCGACGGACTCGACCCGATCTTCTCTTCGGCCCACTTGCCACAGACCAATCACAACTGCTCAGCGTGCCGGCCATTTCTCCCTCCGTATCGGTGACCGTGCTACTGTCCGTTGCACTAGTTGCCTCCATCCAGCTGTTGTAGTAACGAACGACATTTTCATGATTTAACCGCGAAAGCAATTCTACTTCGCGGATCATTTTCTTGTAGAACTGCTTGCTTCGAGCCGGTAGCCTTATACGCTTGATCGCATATTCCCGGTTGTCAAGCTTGTTGCGCACCTTCAGCACATCACCGTACGCGCCTTTGCCGAGATAGGAAAGCAATTCAAACTCGGTCTGAATGCGTGACTTTTCGTGCCCTGCACCGGCTCCATTCATAACGAGCGGCATGTACGGGACGAGATGTTGGCCGTTTTCTGATCGCTGGCCTACCGCTGGCTGGACTTTCTGTATTGCCACTGTAAGTTGGTGATTCTGTTGCTGCTGCAGATCCATAGTTGCCGGATCCGTGTGCAGCAGTGTCGGTCGGAGAAAGGGATGATCAAGCAGCTCGGTGGCCGAGATGGTTCGTTCCGATTTACATCTTTCGACGAAATCCTTCATCTCCGAATGAGGTGCAAGAAGCGCTTCGATCATTCCTCCCAGTGCTGGCAAGTCTGGGCTACGAAGCGATTGATGCAGCAAATGATGTCCATCACCCAACTCCTGAATGTACGGTATCAGACGAAAGTCGGCCACCCGCACTATGCCCGAATTGTCCATGAAAACGGTCGAATCGGACAGATTATCGTGTGAAACACCATTATTGTGGAGGTAGATCAATGCCTCGAGCGTTCCTTTTGCCACCATGCTCACGCCCTCAACGCTCCATCCAAGCGATCCGGAAATACTGAACAGACTCGTGCCGAGAATAAATTCCTGCACAACAATCAAGGTTAACGCTTCTTTGCCCACGCGGCACAAAATCCCTTCGTAGGCAATCAGATGCTTATGTTTCAGTGCAATTAGGCTTTCGAGCAGCCGCTCCATGTCTCCTACAATCGTGTCTGCTGTTCGGCCACGAATTGTTTTGCATTCGGCCGTTGATTCACCATCGTAGTACAGTGTCCACTCGGTAAGATAAACTAGCTCACCGGTTTGCTGATCGATTCCAGCGTACGCAATACACCCGCGCTGAGAATGACCCAGACACGAGCTCCGGAGCACTTTACGACCATCGCGGAAGTAAAGCAATTCGCTGCGCCGATGTTCGGTACAAAAGGCACCGTCGCTGTTCTCGGTTGATGAGCTGGAGTGCAACCGATGCATCGGACTCGATTCGTTCAAGCTGTGACGCGATTCCCGTCTCGTACGTTCGAGTTCTTTTTTGCGCCGCTGAAGCTCGTCTTGTATGGCTTGACGCTTCAGATTTTCTTCAGCCTGCAGCGTGTTTTGACGGGCGAGCGCTTGTTTCTGTTGGTTTGCCAACATTTCATCGTAGAAGCTACCCTTCGGTGGTACATTGTACTGGTGCAGGAAGGTTTGTACATCGTTGGCCAGCTCAAAGATCATTACTTCCCCCTTCAGATTTTCCGCTTGCTGTTGGAGCTTTTCGGTAAGCTCACGCACCAGACTGTCCGAAAGTCCAACGGCATTCTTTAGCTCTAGCTTCGGTGGGCTGTGCCAAACAGGAAAAAAGTACAACTATAGTCAACTGTACATCAATTGTTCTTCGACGAGCACATTCTACGTACCACTTTGGATACTTGGGAGAGCAGGTTACGTACAGGTCTGCCTTCACGTACGCCTCCTTAGCAGATCCTCTTTGCGGTGTGAGATGCAACCGCAGCTCCAAAGGTTTCCATTTCCCTGTTTTCGGACGCAAATCTTCAACTTCATCATGATAAATGGACTGTAAGCGAAAAGGATCAACGGAAGTGCCACCGAAGCATGTTAGATTACATCCACTTTATCTTCCATATGGTATGTGCACCGGCAACCGGCAGTTGGCACATCGTGTTCTCCTTACTGTTGCCCACCCCTCTAATTACCTTTATCACTTCTAGCTCGTTTTCTTGTCGCTCGCGAAACGTTTCCTTCTTTGCCATGGCCGTGGATCGATCGGCGATCGACGAATTAGGCTCTGGCAGGCATGTTGCTAACGAGGACGAACGTTCACGAAGCACAGGAAACAATGTGTTTGCCGAAATGAGCACTATTTAATTGATAAAACGCCGTGCACACATGAATGCGCAGCGCTTGCTTGCTTGCATGCTGACGCGTATGCTTGACGTTCCTCTATCCCGTTCAAAACAAATACCTCGATGAGTTGTGTTTATAATCGCGGATTCCCGAGCACATTTCCCTTTGCCTTCGACCCGGGCGAACAGCCCATCGCGAAGAGAATTTCAAACAAAGATGCTAGTTTGTGAAATACAAAGCGTTAATTATCGTCTCATGTTTGAATGGTTTTATTATTACATCTGTTTATCTTTTAGGCTTATCTATCATCTTATTCTATCCAACGGACGTCTACAAATCGAGCTTTTCCTGCTGCACCAAGCTCATTCGGATTTTCTGCAGCAGTTCCCTTTTCACCACATCAGGGATCAGTGTCCGCGCCTCCGGTGTTACGACCTGCACGATACCGTCCACATTTGTGTGGCCATTTTCCACTATCGCCTTTCTGCAGAGATATCGCACCTGGTCATTCCAACCGCACTCGATGAGTCGCAAACGAAGCAAATCCTTTAACCTAGCCGAGAGAAAGGACGACGGCGCGTACAGAATCCATCATGAGGACAAGATAGCGTTTTAGTTTTTTGCTCGTAGGAACGTTTTGCCTGCTTCTTACTTTGTTCGATCTCCTTGCAGAATAGTAATTTGATCAACACTTTTGCTGTACATTTTCTCAAACAGTTCCTGGCTGTTGTCGCGTCTGTTTCGGTACTTTTTTCATATGGCGACGATTTAGCACAAAGTCGTCTCCTCTGGACATTTCGCTTGGTAGATGAGATGTAAACTCGTGACATATTTTATTATTTAACGTTGTTTGGCTATTGCGATTATTCATTCATGTTTGCTAATGTGTTCATTATCTAATTACTATTTTACTATTTGTTGTTGATATGTATTCAAAGATATTTTCAATTGCATCTTTTCATTTTCCGCTCAATAGCTGAAGAATTTTCACCGGGACTTACAGCAGCTACAACTGTCACTAGTGTTATTCGGATAAAAAGCAAAGACTGCACAACAAAGTAAACTGCAATTGTCTTCAGTGAGGAAAAATGCGAACTATTTGATAAAAAGCATCTATTTCTGGGATTATTATTATTAAAAACTTTGCAAAATTGCATTAAATATCCTTTTCGTAATCTTGCCTAAGTGTGTCTTTCGAGATGACGGCTAACATCAACGATTTGCCGAACGAAATTCTCGATTTCATCTTCAGTTTGCTTCCGCCGTATGGACCCTTGGAGCATTGTGCTGGTGTTTGCCAACGATGGCACCTTCTGGCTACAAGTGAGTTGGTTTGGACTTCTATTTGGACACTTACCAACAATGTTACGAATTTTATTCTATTTCAGATGTAAAGATACGGAAGCAATCCAACCTAGAGAAAGGATTGAATGATTTTAACCTTATTTGGAAGGAAATTTTCGTCGAATCAACTCCCCGGATTTCCGCACGCTTCGCCCATGCCAGCACGTTGCATCGAAACTCCATGTACGTGTTTGGCGGAGCGTCGTCTTACGATACCACGTTCAACGATCTGTGGAAGTTTGACCTATCGCGACGCGAATGGATTCGTCCGATTTCGATGGGAACATATCCGTCCCCTAAAGCGGGCGCATCGCTCGTTTGTTATAATGATTTGCTGATACTGTATGGGGGATGGCGCCATGGGAATGCACCGTTCCAAATGTGCACACTGATTGATGAACTGCATGTGTATAACATTGCCGAGAATCGTTGGACTATTCACAACCCAGCCTTCGGTCCACCGCCGATGACGGGCCATTCGGCTACGGTGCACCGCAACAAGATGATCCTGTTCGGAGGGTACCAGAATAACATGGAAAATCTTCGTGCTTCGAACGACATCTGGGTGTTGGATTTGAGACGGCTTGAATGGCAGAAGCCCAAAGTTTCCCACTTAAAACCTACGGCACGTTTCGGACAATTTCAGATGGCTATCTCAGATGACCGTATTCTGGTACTAGGAGGAACTGGTGGCGTGAATCGTGTGTTCAATGATGCTTGGCTGCTGGATATGCGACGAGACATATGGTCATGGAAACGGGTGCTTATCAAGAACAAGAAAAACACCATCAATCACAACTGGTGCTATCCGGCGTGCAGTGTCGGCTCGAAGGTGATAGTGCTTGGACCAACGTCACTGAATGATTTTCAAATCATTTGTCCGAGTCGTGTTCCTCCGGTGGGTCGACCACGTCGCATCCCCGAAAATAATCGCCATCGAATGGGAATCTCTGCTGAGTATGCATGGCAGCATGCTCCTGTGCATGGTGCTGAGCCAAACATTCCTCGAAACAATCCGCCTCAGAGACCGAACTTACCGCCACCTCCGCCAGCACAGCTGCAACCAGCGCCAGTGCCAATCATAATAGGGGGGCAATCAACATCGAATTCTACGCCAGCCACGCCTGCTCCCACAACTAAACCTTCTTCAGTGCAAAATATTTCTGGCGATGCGAAACCTGGTCCATCAGGTTTACGAGCACCGAGCAGTGCCGCCTCGACACCGCCATCACGTTCTATACCTATCATAAGAAGTGCGTTTGGGCGCCGATCTTCCGAAGATGATCACTTACCGAAACGCTTCAATCAGCAAAACATGGAACAGAACCATATGGCGATGGTGGCATTCAGTGTCGATTCAACGAACCATTCGTCGATCGTCTCAAGCAACAGAGAGCGACAACTGGAGCGTGTACGTAAAATGGACGAAATAATGACTGCCATGCGACGATCCAAGGAGGCTGAACAACAGCCGCCGCAACCACAACAGCAGCAACAGCAGCCTGCGGATCAACCTCTAATTGAAGAGCAACGACAGGAGGTAGCACACGTATCTGGGCTAGGAAATATAAATTCTGACCATGCGTATGTGGCGATTAGTCCTGGTGGGTCCGATCCGATCAACCCGAAACGGGTTAAACGGAACGGGTTGGCCATTTACGTGTGCGACGTATCCCACTTAATGCGGTGCCGCTTCTGCACTTGCGATCCTTCCATTCAATGGCAGGAGTTGAAAAATAGTGGCCTGATAGGGGGCGCACCAAACCACCACACCTTTTCCACGATGGTTAACGGCAATGGTGAGCTGATCGTGTTCGGTGGTTTAAACAAGAACCATAACTCGGAAAATATGTCCGTTTCAAACTCCGTACACGTTCTAACAGTCCCAACATCTGTTGTGTAAAAGCGCTGCACTCCAAGTTATTATTTTAAACGCTTAGCTATCATACTAGTATTTTGAAAGTGAGTACAGCCCAATAAAAAAATTGCTGAATCGGAAGCTGCAAAACTGTTATCAAGTCGCAGATTATCTGAAAGTTAGCGCTATAGACTGCACAAAAAAATCTCAGTCTTGGTCTTTTGCATCGCCTTGACAGAGGTTCCTTTCACAGCCGTTCATAAATATCTATATTTTTAATCAAATAAATTTATCAAAAAGTGTTTTGCATCAATATTCGACAAATAATCAATTTCGTGTATTTTTGGCTGCGATTTCTTTCACCACCATCCTCCCATAGTGCACCGCTGTCAAATTGCAATCAAAGTAATTTCGGTGTTGACAGCTCTTTTCGTAAATCAAATGGTTTCTCGTTCGAAAAGGGCTAAACAATAATAATAAGCAAACATTAGGTCCTAAATTGGTGACTGCTGACCACCAATTTGTTTGTTTCCCGGTGTCACACATATCAAGGATTTTGGTTTGAAGTTAGCACTGTGTTTGGTTGGTGCGAATAGAACAAAGAACACGCATTTCGGTATCGGTTTGGTTGGTGCACCATCGTAAGCCGTCTCTTCTGGTGCATGCAGTGCAAGGTTTCTTGCGTTACCGTAAGTTGGCGGAGCACCCTTCGAACGACAACCAGTGCAGGTAGCTGAGAATATTGAAATCAGGCCAGTTCTATGAACTCAGCACACGAACAAAACCAATCGGACGACGATTCCAGGTAAGAATGTTAAGCAGACTAAACATAGCATTGCACCGCATCGGTCGATCGCTTTAGATTTTCGTTGCTGCTCTACAGACTTTGATACACATTATTTTGCGAATAGAGGACAATAATCGCCCGCGCTCCCCGTGACTGGCATTAAACACACGTAAAAAGAAAGGAACAGGCCCATCTTTGGCGTGAAGGTTGTTCTTTGTTTTTCAGAGATTTCTGTACCGTTGAAAAAAAGATGAACTGCCGGACGATTATGACCCTTGGACTGAGAAGGGAATGTTCTTACTAAACTTTGTTACAGAATCGATGAAGAATCTTCATCGTCATCCGGGAGTCGATCGTGCGGGAAAGATGAAAGCCAGACAAAAAAATCCACCAAACAAACCAACCATTCTGTGCCGTCCTCCTCGTCTGCATCCACATCCGTTCGTCCTCAGGCGACTAGTCGAACTGGGTCGGTATTTACGAGCGATGAGCAAGCAGCGAAGCGGGATTCAGTGAAAAAGCTCATCGAACGATATTTCTACCAGCTGATGCAAGGCTGTGGCAATACAAAGTGTTGCAACAAAAACTGTGCCTCAAGTGGAAAGGTTGACCGGTTGACACCGAACGCAGCCGCTGCCCGGGCGATCCAGCTATACTCGCAGGAAGCCGATCTGTGCTACGAAATGCAGCCTACGGACGCAGCCCAAACGGATAATCAAAATAATGCAGCCTGCAGCAGCACTTTCCCGTACCATTCGTCCATTGGTGAAGGGACAAACGAGTCCCGTGGCACACCTGGACAACAATCGAATGCGCACCAGCAGGAGAAAAGCAAAGAGAGCAAAGCAGACAAGGAAATGGATGCGGCATACGACAAGTAAGTTCGCTTTCTGAACTCTGCTTATCAGCCGCATTAGAGCTTCGGATTTTCACACAGCCGTTTTATGCAGGCAAATCTTTTCACGCACCTTTCGTTCAAGTAACGGAACCGTATTTTTCCTAGGAAGCCAAGCGCGGCTATCAAAAATATGCTTTCCGTTCCGTTGAACGATTGCGCGTATTGGGATTTGTCCGTGGGGTTAGCGTCATGTAAATCTATGAAAATAGTAATATTATTAACGCCCACTGTTTTGCCTTCCAACAGCTCTGCCTTTGATATAGACTCGATAGAAGAGGAGGACAGTCGGACGAAATCAACCGAAACCATGGATCCCAGAAACGGTGCAACTAGTCCACGCACTACTGCCAGCAACCAGTCAGATCGGTTTTCTGTGGCTGGTATGCCAGTGCTCAGCGTTAAAAATAGTAGCGTTAGTTGTAGCGGTAGCAGCAGTAGCAAATCTACACCCAAGACTGCGGACGAAGTTCCTTATCTGGATGAACGCAAACTGCACGAGCTGACTGAACGATGCATTCTGGAAGGTTCACATGCACCGCTGATCGATACGCTGAAAACAGTGTTTTCCTCGCCCTGTAGCCTAGCTGCTAGCTTCCAGTTTTGTCCGGCCTCGTCTAGCATTGAAAAGATGCTGGCTCGGGCTCCGGCTGGTGATTTGCGTAACATCAAGAAGGAAGACTTGCGATCGCTCGAGGGCGATCTGGACAAGGACGAAGACAGTAAAGCTCCAATGAAGCCCGTTCCGGATGTGCCCGATCCGGCACACACTACAGTGGACGTGGAATCACTTCGACGGGCACTGAAAACATTGCACGCTCGCCGTTCGGACGTTTTCGGTCCGATTAACGAAGCGCTAGAGCTGCTCGGGGCGTCTATTTCGCATGAGCTAAGTCTGGGTATTACTAGCAACAATGAGCTGGAATCGTTTGTGACGGTATTTGTAATCGCTTTCGAGACCCTGCTCGTTGGATCGGCCTGCTGTTTAGAAGGATCGTTTCCACGCATTTGCGCTGCTGTGGTTGGTTTGCCCGTGTGGGCACAGTGCCGGTTGGTACGCATATGGGCAGAACACTGCAAGGAAAGCATCCATCCGTTGGTGATACTGCTGCAGCAGCTGCTAACCGTCAATACGCTCATGATGACGTACGATTCTGCGTACGAATCGATGCGGATAAATGATAACGAGACGATCTGCAATGCGACCATGGTTTTGAAGGTAAGTTTGAAGGGTCGATATCTGGCAGGCAATGTGGAACAAATTCTAACACGACTTTCGTACATCTTACAGCTTGTGTATTACGCAAACATTATGGCTGGCGAACTAGAACCGAAGCACTATCGTGAGCTGAACGTACGGGATAAGTCGCTACCGACCTACGCGTACCTTACGCTCATCCCCGAGGAAGATGACGTGCCGATGATCGAAACGGACGCGCAATCACGGCAACACAGGCCGGAAGATCCTTTGGCAGCGGAACTGGATGTGAATCCTCTCGACTGCCGGAAGCCACTGGTGCCATACGAGGAGTTCTACAACGAGAATCTTTGCGATGCCATGGAAGTTGAGTTTGATTATATGGCCTACAAGCAACTGCCTCAGCCCCGTGCATCGGAGAACGGCGGCACCTCAGCGGTTGGAACGGAAGGACTCAAATGTTTTAGCTTCATTCACTACCCTTTTGTCATGACGCCTACGACGAAGACGCTTACCCTCTATTTTGATTCACGCATTCGCATGTTTTCCGAACGACGGCTTAGCTTTCTACAGCGACAGCGGCAGCTAAACCAGCTCCAGCGCACCAGCGAACTGCAGACGGCTAATCCGTATCTCAATCTCAAGATTCGGCGCGATCATATCATTGAAGACGCGCTAGTCGAGCTGGAAATCATTGCCATGTCTAACCCGAAGGATCTCAAAAAGCAGCTGGTGGTCGAGTTTACCGGGGAGCAAGGGATTGATGAGGGTGGGGTGTCCAAGGAGTTTTTCCAGCTCATTATCGAAGAGATCTTCAATCCCGATTTTGGAATGTTTATGACAAACGAAGACTCCAACACGGTGTGGTTTAATCCTGTTTCGTTCGAAAACGAAGCTCAATTTACGCTGATAGGCATCGTGCTCGGGTTGGCCATTTACAACAACATTATTCTCGCGGTGAACTTTCCCATGGTGGTGTACCGGAAGCTGATGGGAATGAAGGGGTCGTTTTTTGACCTGAAAGATCAAAATCCGGTAGGTTGGATTGTATCTGTCGGTTGTGGAAACATGATTTCAATCGGCATTTGTGTTTTGTTATCTCTACCCCCTAGGTACTATTCAATAGCCTAAAGTCTCTGCTGGAGTACACGGAAAACGACATGGAGGAGGTGTTTATGCAGACGTTCAAGATCGCCTATCGAGATGTGTTTGGAACGATACTGGAGTACGAACTGAAACCGGACGGGGACAAAATGTTCATCACGCAGGACAACAAGCAAGAGTTTGTTGAGCTGTACAGCGACTTCATGCTGAATAAAAGCATCGAGAAGCAATTTAACGCGTTCAGCAGTGGCTTCCAAATGGTGACGGGTGAAAGCCTTTTGCATCTGCTGTTTCGTCCCGAGGAGCTGGAGCTTATCGTGTGCGGAAGCAAGAATTTTGATTTCAACGAGCTCGAGATATCTACCGAGTATCAGGGAGGGTTCGAGCGCAATTCGACAACGATCAAGGATTTTTGGTCCATTGTGCACGGGCTTTCAATGGAGATGAAACGAAAGTTGCTACAATTTACCACAGGTATAAATAGAGTGAGTCACGTCATGAAAGGAAAAGAGTGTAAATTTCCTATTTATTTTCTTCGTGTGACCAGGTTCGGATCGTGTCCCTGTTGGTGGTCTTAGCCGGTTAAAGTTGGTAATAGCGCGCAACGGTCCCGACAGTGATCGACTGCCAACGAGTCACACCTGCTTCAATGTGCTTTTACTTCCCGAGTACAGTACGAAGGAGAAGCTGGAGGAACGATTGCTCAAAGCAATTAATTATTCGAAAGGGTTCGGTATGCTGTAAAAAGCTGATGTACAGGATGCTTCACGTTTGTTTCAAGCACGACTGTTTGTGTTGTAGACGCTACATATGTCACGTCATGTTTCGATTAACCATGCACAATCATAGCAACCGCCAAAAAAGCGCGAAAGACCAAACGTCCCAAATTTAAACAAGTCCTTAGGGAATACTAAAAGCCCCACACAATTGTTTTAGTTCATCAGAAGCGTTTGATTATATGGCCTACAAGCAACTGCCTCAGCCCCGTGCATCGGAGAACGGCGGCACCTCAGCGGTTGGAACGGAAGGACTCAAATGTTTTAGCTTCATTCACTACCCTTTTGTCATGACGCCTACGACGAAGACGCTTGCCCTCTATTTTGATTCACGCATTCGCATGTTTTCCGAACGACGGCTTAGCTTTCTACAGCGACAGCGGCAGCTAAACCAGCTCCAGCGCACCAGCGAACTGCAGACGGCTAATCCGTATCTCAATCTCAAGATTCGGCGCGATCATATCATTGAAGACGCGCTAGTCGAGCTGGAAATCATTGCCATGTCTAACCCGAAGGATCTCAAAAAGCAGCTGGTGGTCGAGTTTACCGGGGAGCAAGGGATTGATGAGGGTGGGGTGTCCAAGGAGTTTTTCCAGCTCATTATCGAAGAGATCTTCAATCCCGATTTTGGAATGTTTATGACAAACGAAGACTCCAACACGGTGTGGTTTAATCCTGTTTCGTTCGAAAACGAAGCTCAATTTACGCTGATAGGCATCGTACTCGGGTTGGCCATTTACAACAACATTATTCTCGCGGTGAACTTTCCCATGGTGGTGTACCGGAAGCTGATGGGAATGAAGGGGTCGTTTTTTGACCTGAAAGATCAAAATCCGGTAGGTTGGATTGTATCTGTTTGTTGTGGAAACATGATTTCAATCGGCATTTGTGTTTTGTTATCTCTACCCCCTAGGTACTATTCAATAGCCTAAAGTCTCTGCTGGAATACACGGAAAACGACATGGAGGAGGTGTTTATGCAGACGTTCAAGATCGCCTATCGAGATGTGTTTGGAACGATACTGGAGTACGAACTGAAACCGGACGGGGACAAAATGTTCATCACGCAGGACAACAAGCAAGAGTTTGTTGAGCTGTACAGCGACTTCATGCTGAATAAAAGCATCGAGAAGCAATTTAACGCGTTCAGCAGTGGCTTCCAAATGGTGACGGGTGAAAGCCTTTTGCATCTGCTGTTTCGTCCCGAGGAGCTGGAGCTTATCGTGTGCGGAAGCAAGAATTTTGATTTCAACGAGCTCGAGATATCTACCGAGTATCAGGGAGGGTTCGAGCGCAATTCGACAACGATCAAGGATTTTTGGTCCATTGTGCACGGGCTTTCAATGGAGATGAAACGAAAGTTGCTACAATTTACCACAGGTATAAATAGAGTGAGTCACGTCATGAAAGGAATAGTGTGTAAATTTCCTATTTATTTTCTTCGTGTGACCAGGTTCGGATCGTGTCCCTGTTGGTGGTCTTAGCCGGTTAAAGTTGGTAATAGCGCGCAACGGTCCCGACAGTGATCGACTGCCAACGAGTCACACCTGCTTCAATGTGCTTTTACTTCCCGAGTACAGTACGAAGGAGAAGCTGGAGGAACGATTGCTCAAAGCAATTAATTATTCGAAAGGGTTCGGTATGCTGTAAAAAGCTGATGTACAGGATGCTTCACGTTTGTTTCAAGCACGACTGTTTGTGTTGTAGACGCTACATATGTCACGTCATGTTTCGATTAACCATGCACAATCATAGCAACCGCCAAAAAAGCGCGAAAGACCAAACGTCCCAAATTTAAACAAGTCCTTAGGGAATACTAAAAGCCCCACACAATTGTTTTAGTTCATCAGAAGCTGTTTTTTGTGTTGTCCCATATATTTTAATTCAAACAATGTTTTTTTTTGCTGTGTGTGTTGCAATACAGACATGAGTTTCGTTTTGTGTTCGTGATAAAGATGATAATGAATTTATATCAGCAAAAAAATCCGAAGAAATAAATGTACTTCTTTAAGAAGGTTAAGTGTTTGGGTGTTGATTGCAGCGCCTTGACACTATGGGTAAGTAAATTAAGGCCAGCTCAACTGTTAAGCACCACTGGAAGTGATGAGTAAATTGGAGTCGAAATTTTGAAGTTCCTTGTCCCAGAGTCAGAAGCGAAACAAAATCGTTCCGATCATTATCACCATAAAACAAGCCCGTTTTAATCGCTTTGTGCAAGGAAGGTTTCGCATGGTTAAATTGTGTGTTCGAGAGAGCTGTTGAAACTTATCCGTTCGTTCGTCCTCGTTCGTTCTCCCTAACCGAACACAAGTGGTGCAAAAGTTCCACGTTACCGCGGCTAAGTTTTGTCTTTGCGTGTTGCGTCTGGCAGCGAAGTGGCAAACATAATTTATGCACCTGCTGAGGGCGCGTCATTTGGTGGGTCGCCTTAGCATTAGATGTCGCCCGAAAACATAGTCCAAACCACACTAGGGGAAAGTTACGACAGACATCTTCCATTCGATGTTTATTTTATTTTTTTTACTATTTCCCTGGGACCCATAGTACAATAAGTGTTCCTCTATGTGTGTCTCAGCACTCAGGAGAACCAGATAGGCTTGGAACAATTCGACGACAATTGCCATGTGCTTCACATTCAAATAGTTTGCTTTAGTGCAAAAAATATAGGCCACGTTCCACCATACACCATGTGCAAAAGGACCCCATCGTGTAACAAGTTTGTGGCCACGTGCATTTCCCCACGATGGCGTCGACCGTCGAGCAAGGAATGCGGAACCGAAGAATGTTTAACGATGTTCGCGTGTCGTTACTAACGCGAGGCGCTTCTGAGGCGAAAGGCAACCAACATTTTCGAGTCTTTTCGCGTCAGTCGTCAGCCATCGTCGGTACGCCACGCGTCGCGACCGGTAGCATTACTAAATGCTCGCAGATCCACTAGCCGTCTCAACGATGGTATCGAATCATCTGTTCTACGTTAGTCGGGCCGATATATTTTCCGTGTATCCGGAGATATTGCGCGAGATACTCGTGCTTGAGGAGCTTCTGTTTCGCACGAAAACGATCACAGCATTTGGACACACGATCACGGCAAGCGATCGTGTACCGTTGCAACTACCGAGTGAGTTTGAGTGGCAGCTAAAGCAGTACTTCCGGCTCTTGGAGCAACAGAAGAAGATCAACGCAGCCACAGAGCAAGGAATGTAAGTTTGAGAAGGGAGAAATTGAAGTGCGTTACTGGGGACGAAAACAGGAAAATAGTGCGATAGTTCAAGGACATTCCGTTACAAGCAATGCTAGAACTGGAATGCGGTATAAATTGTGCCGATGTGGTGGCACAACAAACAGAATTTCTTCGGAATACTATATGCACGCGACACACTGCACAAAGCAGGTTACTGGCATACGGCGACCCGATTCCTTTTTTGCGGTTCGTAAAATAAGTAAGCGTCGGTTTGCATGTGCTTCCCGGAGGGTTTGATTGATTCTTTAGAAAACGTTTCCCGCCATTCGCCTCCTTCTCCCTTGGGAACAGTCGCATTGCGGGTACGGAAACTGTTAGTATATTGAGGTCAAACGGACCGCGGAGAGGGTTCACTCAACTGTCACGATTCACACGCACGATAATTGCCTTTCAGAAACTATAAGTACTTCATTTTTCAACGTCTTGTCCCGTTAGTCAGCTGAAGAGCTCCCTGGAGAAGGTCGATCACACCTACTGGGAGGTGAAGGCCAAATCCATCGATGAGGTCGTATCGCCGATGACTTCTCCCGCTTCGGGCGACTCGTCCACACCTTCGTTCCGTCGACGCCGACGACTCTGCATCCTGGACAATCCAATCGACTTCTGTGACATTGCCGCGTACAACCAGTGGCGCTTGGAGGACATCGTA
>KZ063112.1:0-24189 GCA_002091835.1 Anopheles maculatus
TGTATATGTATATCTGTATATTCATGTAATAAAGCATGCACATTTATTTAAAAAAAAAAAAAATGACTATTGCGCGTGTTTGGTTTTATATTTCATGCTATAAAATTCTTTATGTGCACGTATGACCATCGTTTGTCCTTATTGTAAATGAGCGAACTTTATTTTTTTTTTTGGTACCCGAGGAGGAGATCTTCATAGAGACCCAGGCGACCACCGATTGGGTACTGCCGGATTCGACCGACTAAAACCTCCTCGAGCCTTACGCCAAACATTCCCAGATCACCAACGGGGGTATAACATTGGAAATGAATGGTTTAGACGAATTTTTGCCATGGGCAACTCGTCACGGTGTCGCGCTGTGACAACTTGGTGAGGGTTGTCGGGCGTCTTAGCTTCACGACCACCATTGGTCACCGAAGAGCTAATGAGACTCTTCCAGTTTCCAACGGCGATCTACTGCCTGTCGCGATAGCATGCTCTTCCAGGAAGATCATAGCTACCGCTACAGTATGAAGCCGGAATCACCATTAATGATATGGTTCTCTCGGCTGACATCTTGCTGAGCCCCTGGACAGGTCTCAGACGTACCTCTGTCGATGCGAATACGTCGCTGTTGTAGGCGGGAAAGAACAGCTCTGATGGTCTCTGATATGACGCGCCAGTAGTTTCGGCTGGAGCACATCAGGGGGATGATGTTCCCTACAGTAACTTCAATGAGCGAACTTAAGCATAACCGTGGGAACCAAGTTTGCTTAGTTTACCAAAGATTTTTCCCATGTCGTCTTAAGCAACAATCTTTAGCCCTATGACGTATTAATTTATGTGTCACTTGGTACCCAAAACGGGGAGCTTTATTACGATAACCATTAGGACACTCTGCTAGCCATATTGAGAATGATACTTGACGTAAGAATCAGTACAATGAACGTGATGAAAAGATATTGCTATAAACAGTTGCAAAACCGAACGCTTCGACTAGAGGTTTTCATACTTGCTCTTCCTGAAACTTTTTGAATTCGAGCCGCTTTATCTCAAGATTTTCTCACAAATAAGACACAAAACTATGCTTCTTGTCAAGAAAAATAAAAGAAATAAATTAATAAAATCAAAATTAGACACATTCATTGCTTGTCTAATCAACGAAACGTCAAAAACAGCTAGAAATACAACACAATTCGCGCAGCCAACAATGCTGCTTCGTGCCAGCAACAATCCGGTTCGATAAAAGTAAGCAATAGTTTGTATATCCTTGTCGACGTAGCGCCTTTGCATCGTTTACGGCGTGCGTGACTTGACACCATTTCCCAATGCTCGTTACCTTATCCATGCCACCTGTGGGGCCCACCACTATCGCAAACCATTCACCGGAAGGGTTTATGTGTATATTTGCACATGCAACCATTTCCGTTACAAACCAATCTCCTCAACCGGCAAACAGGTTGTGTGATTTTAAATGGCACATTTATGTTTCCAGCTATGCACCAAATTAAAGGGTAACTTCTCCCAACTGCGGTCTACATTCACTACCATCAAGCCACCCGATTAGTCACAGCGAGGAGCGCTTTATTGGGTACGGAGCGATGTTTATCTTCGTGTAGGAATCAACGAGGTTCCTTTCAGCAGTACCACCACCACCACCACCATCAGATGATTGGCACGGTACTTGAGAAACAAAACCAACACAAACGTGCACCACATTGTTAACGATTTACCGATGTAAATACGAGCTGGGCTGAGGCCGTAAGATACTGAAGTAGCTCGACTTATCGCGGCTCGAGACAGAACCCTTCTGCTTATCATGCAATCGGTCGGGTATCCGGCGGATCGAGGCCGGGTAAAAAAAACGGAGAAAAGAAAAATGAAACCACATTTCTCATGCCCCAACAAACGCCGTGCACCAGAGTTGGTGGTCTCTTTTCCGTTGACAGCTATTTAAATTCATTTGAATAGAAACGAGCTGCAGAAAAGGAAACATAATATCCTGTCAGCTTTTATAGGTCCAATTGTGCGGTGCTATGCATACGGTTACGGATTAGCTTGGTCCGCTTGCCTTTTGCATTTGCTGATGGAATGTTTGGTGAATTTTCTTTTTAAAAAATAATGCAACAACGTTGGTTTATTTGCGGTATACTGGAACTGGCTTTTCGATACAAAAGCATAAATAATAATGAAAAAATTGTTGACAACTATATAAAGACAGTAAAATTCATTGCCTTTCATACACAATTTATTCACAAATAACCCACAAACAGCTTTCGGACGCAATAACCGGTTTCGGTTGGATAGTATCTTCAAACCCGTAATTCATCGACGTTACGACACACATTCACCCGCCGACAGTGGAAGCCGAAAGCCGATTAAGATAAGCTTAGTTTAATGCTATGCAATCTCTATCTGAACTGGTACCATTTTGCCAAGAACTTCACACAGGCACGCACACACACACTCTCTCACCAACAACGACCGAAAAAGATATCGTTCCATTGTCTAATGAATTACTTTTCTAGCCTTCCGGAACTGCCAGGCCTGTCTGCTTGGTGCTGGTGGTCACTGGCTGTCCGTTCGGCTTCGGCACAAAACCCCCAGAAATGTGCCCTCTTGTTGCCTAATCCATGCCAGCATAAACCACTGGCAGCTGATGGTTGCGAATGGGTTTATGGTTGTAAAATTTACGACGGTGCTAAAAATGCTGGGCGCTTGTGTTGTGTGTGTGTGTGTGTGTGTCGCTAGTGTGCTGGATACACACGGGTACGGGTGTTTCATCGCCGAACGAGATGTCAAATCAATCACAAAGAGACAATCAGCAATTTTCTTTACTGCACCGATCGGATCGAAGCGCATAAAACAATGCTCCAATTTGCGATCGAACACGAACTGCAAATGCAGCCATGACTGATGGGGTACTTGACTTGGTGGATGTCTTGTTTAGGACGGAGTGTAATAAGACTCTCATTGCTAGTAACTTTTAATAGCTATCCACTGGAAGAGTGTGATGCCGTTCTAACAGCAGAGTTGCTGAATATTAATCCTATCAGTGCAATTCTATCAAATGCACAAAATACGCACCGAATAAGCTTTTGTTTTGTGAGGCACCCAAACTACCAAAGAAGCATCTTGGAACCGATTTTGTTTCAGTTTATTTAAGTAAATATCCAGTTGCTTCTTGTAGTTGTGGTAGAAATCTGATTATTTATGTATAGCATTGAAACTTGGCGACATTTAGATATTCTTCTTAGCTCAAATCCAGTGGCGGATCTAAGGAGCCTCATAGTTTCTGCTTGACTTAGTGCTAGATTTTAGGGTTGTCGTAAAGTCCGTCGAACAAATAAATTCAATAACTACTAAGGACTCCTATAACGAACTGTATGTTAGCGGGCTCGTAATAGTCCCTAAATTTGAAGTATCACCGTAAGGGACCCTGAAAAGCAGAGGTCTTCAATGATGCGGTGTCAAACAACAGCTAGTCTCAAGTTAGCCAATCGCTAGGATATGGGGTAGCGAACCGATGCCTTGTGATTGGAATCTTGGAAGTGAAGTAACTACAAAGGGTATTACGATATTGAATACCATCTACAAGATCTTCTCCCTGATGCTACAAGATTGATATATCTCATTCCTTATATAAGGAATCTATCAAGGAAATGTGACTAAAAATATCTTGATCCAAAACTATACTTTGAAAACTTTATATAGATTTTTTAAGTCTATTAACCATGCTGTGCCATTCTCAAACAGAAAACTTCATGTGAAACAGTCGAATCTGTTTCAAAAGAAGCTGCAATCTATGCTGGAAAGTGAAAAGCACCGAAAGACACAATGTGGAAACTGTTTTGATACGCGCACATACTCAAAAGGTTGCTTGCCTGAAGTTCTTCCTGGAAAACGGCACAGCTCAGTGGGCAGAAAGCAGTCCTCCTAAGAAAGACACATTGAGCAGGACTTCGCAGGGCACATTGCGCCGTAGAGTAAGAACATTCATTCTACACACAAAACAGCAGCTTTTCAATGCTCCAGACGTAGGACGACAGCTTCGGCCAAACCGCAAGCCAAAGTCCATTGCAGTCTCGGAGCTGAGCTGCAGCTAAGTGCCCCACCGGTACACCATCTAAGCAAGTGAAGAGAAATTTATTACACGTACCGTACGCGGCGGTTCACCGTTTCGGACCATAATCATGAATGGTGGTCGCTGGTGGAAATTCAATAGAGCCCCCATCCGTCAGGATATTGGAAGGAAATGAAAGCCAGCGGCAACCACCACTGGACACCAGGAAGAAACCCGGACCGTTTTATTCCTAATGTGCAACGCTGCACTGTACCGACCTGTGTCGACATTGTCTGTCGGTAAGATGAATGTTTGCGCTCTCCATCCTTTAACAGCACACGCGGCGACTGCTGATGGGAGACCTGGGTGGAGTGAGTGCCGTGACATTATTTAAACCATGGTTTAAGAGGTTTACTTATGCAAATGTCTTCTGCATCGTAAAGCTTGTGTATTGTGTGTGCGTGAAAAGTGTCTTTAAAAAGGCTTTATGGAGACGGGAGAAAAAATATGTTTAAACTCCATATATTCATCTTGTGGACCACGTTTGACGTATGAATGGGCATTAAAATGCCAATGCAAAGCAAGGGGCTGGAAAAGGAAATGGGGCTGTGACTTGCGTAAGGATTTTACTACATGCCTTTGCTCGTTCGTTCGACAAGTGACCGTCAAAAGGTTAACTTTATCGATTCCTGTAGGGGATAACCTTCAATTTTGACCCAGTCCGCAGCACAATGAGAATGCTGGCAGTAAAATGTGTAACGAGTTTCTTAGAAATTGAACTTAAAATAAAAATTTACTTCAAATTATAAAATATATAGCTTAACTGAGCATTGAAATTATATGCAACTTGAGCTTAAAAGCCCCTAAACCAGAAATTATTTGAAACACGAACAAATATTCTAAATTTCGCACTGTGCGTATGTCTAATTCTTCCGAACTACACACAACACGAACAACATAAGCACTCCCCATCCACGTAAATCAATATCCATTCAGACGAACTGTTCGAACAAAGTACAAAGAAAAGCGAAAACATTCAAACCCACAGAAATACGCCACGTGCTACAAAAGACACATGTATCCCAGCCTAACGAAGCCCTTGCTACAAATGACCTGAAAATTGTAATGCACCAGCAATTGCAACCATGAAGTTTCGCCGCATTGCATCCACAGGTGCAGCAGTGCATTTGTGAATACACTGGCTGTCAGTGGTCGGCTGTATGCGCAACAGTTCGAAGCTCAATCGCAAATGGAAACAACGGTATCGTGTTCGGTGTTGAGTGATGTGTGTGAGTGCATGTGTTTCCGTACGATGATTTAGATCGGCAAGCGATGCAATGATATCGATGAATGGTGGTTGAAACGTTCACAAAAGCTAAAGCGCACCGAAAAGTTTATCAATTTTCAGCAGTTACAGATTCCCACCCACCGTTGCTGGAAGTGATGGAGTACTTTCGTGTGCAGTATGAACAGGATATGAAGGTAGTGTTGGAAAGTGGGGCTCAATATGCAATTCTATTATCCGTCTATTTCAATTATTGTGCAGGAAATGTTTGGATAAGAAGAAGTTTTTGGTTGCACTGCAACTGCAACTGCGATGAGTGTGGTGTTTCGGAATGTGAATCAAAAGCTTTTACAAAAAGACGTATTGAGTTGGATACAATAGATTGCAGAAAGTTGAACGTTGATATTTATTGTATGGTTAATCAGAACTAACTATTGTAGACAAGGGAAAAGTGTCAGTTTTTCTTAGGTCCATAACTAAGTATCGAACGATAACGAATTCATTCGTCGAAGAGTTTGAAGTGGCAACACTTAAAATGTTAATGACGAATATGGCGACAGTTACCATGAAGGAAAAGAAGGTCTAACACGATCAAAGACGCTATGTTGATGAATTTGCCGAGGATCCAAACCAAACACACCACCTATGCTCTTTATTAAGGACTCAAAATGAGAAAAGAGTGGTAAATGAGCTAAGTAGAAAATTATGTGCAACAAAGACATAAGCAGCGTTTGGCAATATTATGTATGACCTTTTTTTTTGTGAAATAATAAAGTAGATATCAATCCTACGAAAACCCGATCATTACTAGGTTGAACATCAAATACCAGCCTAAATAAATCTTAAAGACGTTTGCTAAAGACGACGAGCTAGACGTGAAGCTGAAAAATCATAACGCATCCTTGGGCAAAAGTTGATTAAGTTTTCAATTAAAACGTTACTATATTAATTGTCATTAAAAACAAAATCTTCATTTAAAGTATAACATCACTTCGGAAATTGTGAAATGTTTTAATAACTAGTGAGAATACTGTTTTTCGTTACCAAAAAATGCAAAGCTTCCAAAAAAGTTCGTTTTTATACTTTTATATTTATCCTCAATTTATTTGTTACCGATATTGTTATTTAAAGTTTACAGCAGTATTCTGCAATTTTCGTATTTACAAATGTCTCGAGATAGTCATCTTCCATGCAATTGAATTAACTAATCCAACTAAATATCTTCTTTAAAAATCATCTTGTTTAAGAATCCATCCATGTATAACAATGAAGCCATGTATCACGAGCACTTAATGCCACGTGCTAGGCGTCAAAACAATTCAAACAAGTACGATCGGGAAGGTTACAAAAAGTTTGTTGAAAAATTTCTCCACCGCAACCTCACACCGCTTTCCATCGTTTTGCCAGAGGATACTACAAAACACCGCTATGATTGACGCCACCGTTACCGAAAAACCCAAGCTGAAGGCTCCCTGGTTCTGTTGGGCCACCTTTTGATCAACATTTTATGAGCATTTCTCGCTTGTTGTGTCCCAGCGTAGGTGGACGTGTGCCTTTCCGCAGGGCAGAAAACTCACCGTTACAGCTTATGAAACAACGATTTTGTGGGTAGCTTTACGATTAAGCTGTTACAGCACCGAACACGAGCCCAGGAACGAATTATGCCGGTCGTAATTCGTTTGTTTCGAAATGTCACTTACAAGACATGGGGCCAAAACAATGCCGTCTGTGAATGCGATGCGGTGGAAGAGTCGGGAACATTTTGTTTTACTTTAAAATAAAATAAAGTCAACGGGTTGTATAAAGAGATTGATCATCACTACAGCGTAAGCATTAATACACATTTTTGCCTGAAACGTTCTTCAATAAGGTTGTTCCACACCCTAGGCAAAAGCATCCGCGCGCGAGTTTATTATTTTCAAAACAAATTTTAATTACCTAATGCCCTCCGTTCAAGAAGTGTTGCCAGCTGCATTGCATACCACAGTCACTGCCAGATTTATGATTGTTTCCCCCCCGAAACGCGCGTGTGAAACCGCTTAATCTACTCGTGCGCGAAACTCATTTTTGGCCATTGCCAGTACACAATTATTTCCCGACGTTGGATGAATACATTTTGCCGAATCTGTTTGTGGATACGGGCCGGGTTTCTAAACCAAAACGCACCAATAACGTTTACACACGTCCACAGTGAATTAATACCACTTTCGCCGCAATACACACACACACGCACAACACGATTCGCTGTGGTGGTGTTTGCTGTCCCGAAGTGAGCGATAATAATTTTACGCTTACCATCCATCCTTCGTGGTCAAGCTTATGTATGGTCGGCTGACCAAGAATTCTGTGGGCGATTCGTAAATGAGTTAAGTAAAAAATTATGTGCAACAAAGACATAAGCAGCGTTTAGCAATATTATGTATGACCTTTTTTTTTAAATAATAAAGTAGAAATCAATCCTACGAAAAACCGATCATTACTAGGTTGAACACCAAATACCAGCTTAAATAAATCTTAAAGACGCTTGTTAAAGACGACGAGCTAGACGTGAAGCTGAAAAATCATAACGCATCCTTGGGCAAAAGTTGATTAAGTTTTCAATTAAATTCGTTACTATATTAATTGTCTTTACAAACAAAATCTTTATTTAAAGTATAACAACACTTCGGAAATTGTGAAATATTTTAATACCTAGTGAGAATACTGTTTTTCGTAACCAAAAAATCCAAAGCATACAAAAAAGTTCGTTGTTATACTTATATATTTATCCTCAATTTATTTGTTACCGATATTGTTATTTAAAGTTTACAGCAGTATTCTGCAATTTTCATATTTACAAATGTCTCGAGATACTCATCTTCCATGCAAATGAATTAACTAATCCAACTAAATATCTTCTTTAAAAATCATCTTGTTTAAGAATCCATCCATGTATAACAATGAAGCCATGTATCACGAGCACTTAATGCCACGTGCTAGGCGTCAAAACAATTCAAACAAGTACGATCGGGAAGGTTACAAAAAGTTTGTTGAAAAATTTCTCCACCGCAACCTCACACCGCTTACCATCGTTTTGCCAGAGGATACTACAAAACACCGCTATGATTGACGCCACCGTTACCGAAAAACCCAAGCTGAAGGCTCCCTGGTTCGGTTGGGCCACCTTTTGATCAACATTTTATGAGCATTTCTCGCTTGTTGTGTCCCAGCGTAGGTGGACGTGTGCCTTTCCGCAGGGCAGAAAACTCACCGTTACAGCTTATGAAACAACGATTTTGTGGGTAGCTTTACGATTAAGCTGTTACAGCACCGAACACGAGCCCAGGAACGAATTATGCCGGTCGTAATTCGTTTGTTTCGAAATGTCACTTACAAGACATGGGGCCAAAACAATGCCGTCTGTGAATGCGATGCGGTGGAAGAGTCGGGAACATTTTGTTTTACTTTAAAATAAAATAAAGTCAACGGGTTGTATAAAGAGATTGATCATCACTACAGCGTAAGCATTAATACACATTTTTGCCTGAAACGTTCTTCAATAAGGTTGTTCCACACCCTAGGCAAAAGCATCCGTGCGCGAGTTTATTATTTTCAAAACAAATTTTACTTACCCAATGCTCTCAGTTCAAGAAATGTTGCCAGCTGCGTTGCATACCACAGTCACTACCAGATTTATGTTTGTTTCCCCCCCGAAACGCGCGTGTGAAACCGCTTAATCTACTCGTGCGCGAAACTCATTTTTGGCCATTGCCAGCACACAATAATTTCCCAACGTTGGATGAATACATTTTGCCGAATCTGTTTGTGGATACGGGCCGGGTTTCTAAACCAAAACGCACCAATAACGTTTACACACGTCCACAGTGAATTAATACCACTTTCACCGCACACACACACACACAACACGATTCGCTGTGGTGGTGTTTGCTGTCCCGAAGTGAGCGATAATAATTTTACGCTTACCATCCATCCTTCGTGGTCAAGCTTATGTATGGTCGGCTGACCAAGAATTCTGTGGGCGATTCGCGAGCGACCGTTTGTTCACCCGCAGGCTGCAGCTAGCAGTAGACCTAGTGCCCGGATTACCCACCGGTGGCTGGCAGACAATGGTTATCCCACAGTCAGGACACGTAACGCATGTCTCCGATTTGTGGTGACATTCGCCAGCTAAACGGATCCATTTTCGGCGGTTTCACATAATCTGATTGTTGGGAAGTTGTCGCCGATAAGCCGTGCACGATGGCGTGTGGGTCTAAGCGCGTGCAGTAGCAGCAGTGTTGGATGCTGTGGTTTAGAAAATTAACGTGCATTGAATTGTTGGACTGCTTTGAATATTGTAAAACACTATTATTGTTCTGTTTATAATTGTGAAAGCTTTTAAAGCCCTTAACTATACTAAAATGCTTTTTTAACTCACCGTAAGCCTTTTCGTTCCTTTTAATTATTAACCTCCGATTGAGAAAACAGAGAGGAAAACAACATCCCATTAAAAATGTTTGCAAACGTACCAAACCGTAATGATGTCGACCGTGGTTATTTAAAAAAAAAACTTCCAACGGCACGCAATATGTTCTGCCAAGTACAACCCGCAGCGCAGCAAAAACGTGTGAACCGTGAAACGTAAATGACGCTATGAAACTGCAACCGTATGCAATTAACGCTGGTGTGGTCTGATGACCAACATGCCCTAATTTATTCAAGCACACTGCAGACGTGTTGAGGACCAATTTCCGGTTTACACTGATTAACAAATTCATTATTTCATCGCTGTAGGTGAACAAAACGTAAAAAGCAAATATAAAGCAATATAATAAAGCATATCCACTTTGAAGTGAAAGCTTTCGAACTCTATAAAAGAAAAATGAAAATTGGAGTTGGCACTTGTATTTTTGATACAAAAATTAAAGCATAATATAAATGAACAGAAGCCGTCTTGCATTTTCAAAGCACTCATAAACGTCCTTTCTCTAAATGGAAAATTAATAGCAGTCTATCATTCTGTTTAACACACATTTTTTTCCATCAATATTAAATTGAAGTGCGTTTACATCGCTCCTGTCAATCAACGGACACCTTTGATGGCACTTAAGGGAGGCCTTAAACCTCACAATAGTTACCTCCAAAGGCTATAAAACACTGGCCGTAACTCGTCCATCTCGGCGTAATGGAACAGAATTCCAAATCAAGCTCTAAACCACCCGTCCATTGTCATCCGGTTCAACGCATTCCCTAGCAATTGGTCCTTGCAAGCTGATTGCAAATATACACACACACACATCGACTCTTATTCTTACACATTCGTTCACCTTACTGTGGGCAATCGGAGGGGAAAATGGGACAGCAAATGAAAAATTCTATGCATTTCATATCATTTCATAGCTCCGAGCGGGGTGGCTAGAACGATATAAATCGTTTTGGACTGCGATGCGTCGTAGATACTAATCCGTAACCGGGAGGCATATGAAAACGATTCGGTACAGATGTACAACTAATTGGGTACATATCTTGAAGAGATCATCGATGAAATAACAGTTGGTCTTTATGTAGATTAAATAGCTTATGTAGAAAAAACTGCTAGAATATATTGCCAACCAACAAGAGCTCTTCAATTTTAAACTAACAAGTGTGTTCTAAAGAGGGCATCAGCTTTCGTTGGTCTAGCAGTGTCGTAGATTGTGTCAGTGTAAGTGAGAAGCATGGTTTCGAGCAAAATGGTTTTGCAAAATGTTCGAACAAACACCTGCAAACACTTAAGACAAGATATTGCCAGCAGGAGTCTGTTGGATCGTCCGAATAGCTACCGATTATGGACACCGGTGTACCGAAATTCAGGCCACCCCTTCGTTGGTGTTTGGTCACTTTGGTTTGGTTTTCAGGATGGTGGCTGTATTTCAAAGAATTTGGTTAAAGGTGAGCAACCAATGATGTAGAATAGAGTATAACCATCTAATTTTTTTAAAGAGTCAAATTGAGGTTATGATGGCTATTTCCAATGAATGGACAAAGCTTTTAGTTGTTAAACTTTGTTAAAAATTACGTTAAAATAATCCTACTACTGAATTTTTTGAGTATCTTATTGCCATTCTAATGAAAAAATGGCAAACATATTTCACAAAGCAATTAAACTATTCATCGAATTCTAACATATTTTTTAAAGTTTTCGATGTACTTTTCAACTTCAAAGATGGCAACTTAAAAAACAAATTTTGAGCAAATATATAAAGTTAAGATGTTGATGGTGCTTCTTCTAAATGTGTTAAGGTTATATCTTATGGTTGAACGTCACTGTAAGTATCAAAATTAGTCATATTGGCTATCAAGAAGCCGAGGTAATGGATCTCAAAATATATATTGCCTACCTTCAGGCGTTTTAAACTCCACAGCTACATTTAAATAACCTTCCTCTTGTTACGCGCTTGACAGCCAATAATTTCTATTTTCATTCTTCAGGAAGGTCTAAAATAGATGACATTTCACCAATTTAAACGGCCCATATCCTTCTCCTTTCACTGATGGTTTGTTAAGATTCCTGCCAGCCTTTATAGGCTCTCTTTTTATGCATCGAATCAATTGTCAGTAGCTCCAATGATACCCAAAGGCGATGAACCATCTCGAAAACTGCTCGTAAAACAATTTTTTTAGTGAGTTGATAGAAAATAAGCCTACCACGAAGGATATGGGAAATTTCAACCGCTTAACAGAAATTATTTTGAAAAAATCTAATTTATTTTCTACAATATTGATGGATATCCCTTCAAATTAGTTCTACAATTGTTACATAAACTAAAATCCTTCTCACACTAATGAAGATCACTGGAAATCGGTTCTAATAAATCAGTTGATTAAAATTAAGCACGAAAATAAAGCTCGTTGCTCCTAATGCATCAAATCATCACCGTACCATTCCTCCTATACCTATCGAACCACAGAAAGCCCAAAGAATCGACACTTTGGCAGCTTATGCAAATGTAAGTGAATGAAAAATACATCACGCTACGCATTGCTTCTACGCCACTTGTGCACCGTTTTTTTTTTCACCCCAAGCTCAAAGGCAAGGTGTCTTGGAATCGAATTTATCTGTTTGTTGACTCAGGCTAAATTCGATTACGGCGGTGTTTTCTTTTTCTTGGTTTGCGTCATGTTTTTCTCAACCAACTTGAACGCTCGTTGCGGGATGCTGTTACACCCTCTCCAGCGCAAGCAAATAAAATAAAGCGCGTCACCGTCAGGTGCGTAGTACCGAAAACGTCACCGGTATGCCTGGTGTCCTTGAAATGATTTTATTCACCGCGACACACAAACATTGGAAGGCGTAACGTAAGGATGTGCTCAATTTTCGAGCAACGTTCCAGCGCAGCCAGCAAACCGAGAAAAGTCATAAAGCGCCAGTTTTATGAGCGCCCGATATAGCCTGTAACGCTGTTGGTCGTTGCGCGATGTGCAACGAAATTTATCGACCGTGGCGCATCCGTGAAAATGGGGGATGAATGGGTCACTTTCCGGTTTATTTTTTCCAACCCGACCCGAGGAATCGGAGGATCGTTTTAGGGTTTGAAGCTCGGGAACACCGTCAGTGTTTAGCGTGATAAGGAACGCATTTGAACCATCCATCCCGATAAGGAACGGAGCACATAAAAAAGGTAGTTTTTTTAGCTTTGGTAAAAAGAAGCTATCTGGTACGGAAAATAGGAAACAGACAAAATCACGAAAACATCTATACACTTACATCCATACGACCGTCTAAGTCACCGATCATCAAAATTGGAAATTAATTGTTTCGTTACACCGGTTCACCGTACGAATCCCCTCGAGTAACCACTTAACACACGCACGCACACAAAATGAAACAAATGTTCAAATTTCCGAACAGGCACCCATCCACCGTTCAGCTTCTTCAGCAAAAACGAACACCAAACGATACTTGATGGACGCTTTTGCATTTCTAATTGCACCAGCCGGAAAAACAGCCAAGATTTTGACTGCCACTCCATAGTGTTCTCGTGAATTTGAATGTAAAGTGTGTGGAGAGAGACTCTTAGCGATAGACCATAAGAGAGACAGAGAATAAGAACGAGTGATAGCCCCATTAGCATAACGGAAACATGATTGCCATTCGCTCGGAGAGTGGGCCCATCCGGTTCATCGTTGGTACGCTTCCAGAATGCTACCGGAATGATGATGGACAACGGTCAAGAAGTCGAACCGTGATGGCTTGTTGAACATCGTGGCAGCATCGTAGAACACGCATCAGAATTGCATCGAAGGGCGCAGCTTACGAAGCATGATTTAATTAATTCCCTCCCCCAGCGATGGACGTATCTCGAGAGGCCCGAACAAGGATGGATGCTGAACAGACCTTAATCGAGTTCAAAACAGTTGACACTAATGGTGATGGTATTGTAATCAGGGAAATTTATGATGCATTTATTGGGGTTGGAATACAAAATGAATTCTAAAAAAGAGTTTATACAAAATTTGTTTCTCCCTTTAAGAATACAGGATGCAATAAATAGTTCCAGTAAGTTATATTTAACGTAATATTTGTCAAGAAATTACTGTATCATATTATAAAATCAATCCTTCACTTGATAATGTTTTCTTCAACCAAAGAAAATCAAGTTTTTAGTGTTTCATTCTATTTCTCGTTGAAGCTTTTCAACAAACCCAAACATAGTTTTAAAACATACAATCGTAAAGAAAACACATCCTGTCCAATGTGTACATGTACGCACGAAATACAGCCACAGCCATTGATTACAAATGCCACCATCTTCATCACGCTTTAACGCTCGCAATGGAAACAGTTTATCTTCTTCGGTGCTTGCAGCGGCTGGGCAAACATTTGCATGCTGCACTATCAAAGACAGGGCCGGCAATTGTGTTGACTCTTGCCGCGCACGCAACCCACCTTCATTCATGCTGCAAATCACTTCTAAGTGGTTCTTGCAATCGAGCAAACATGACCGTGCTGCATTTTGCTCGCTTTTGCTCGCACGCCCCACGGGGAGCAGAGAAAGAGCGCTAGAGTGACTGGGGATTGCCATGAAGAACAAAAATGGCGAACGTGTCCCTGGCACAGCAGCATCGGCAGCAAACGTCGGTGCGCTCGGTGTTAATGAATTCCTTTCCATTCGTTCCGGCATTGGATGGGTTCGTTTGGGGAGTGTCTCTCACTCGACAAGCGAAGAGCATTGTGGCAAGACGACGCTTCCTTTCGCTTGTGGCTGCCCGCTGTATCTGTTGTTGTTATGCTGTGAGTACGAACTGGCAGCATCTTCTGGCCGGTTGCGTTCGAAACGTGCACATGTGGCCGATTTGCCCGAAGCAACGCAGCACGGGGATAAGCAAACGTTTGGGGTTAAGGGCGTTGCTTCGCCCGGGATTGTGTCCCGAGTCTGACCCGGAAAGCTATTTCGAAGCTTCTGCCCCCAGGAGAAGGACACTGTTTAATTATTTGTACATGCCAGTCCTGAGGTACGGCGTTGAACTGGAGAGGAAATATAAAAAGAAACTTCAACCCCGTACTGCTGTCGCTCTCTCTGCATCTGCATCCTTAAGTGAGAGATATCTTCAATGGGAAAAAGGTCGTACTATCTAGCAGGAACCTTGTTTTATTTGGTTCTTGCGGTTGGGAAAGTTTGCTGAAGCGTAAATAAGGGTTTTGAGCAATAGAGAAGTATCGTTTCTTAGTTTAATTTTGTCCACATTAGTGTTCTGACGCTGTATACAAACGGCTTCGACAAACAAGCGTGAAGAAACTGAAATGTGTTTGTTGACGTTAGCAATACTGGTAGGAACAGATTGATGAGAATACTATGCTTTGGTTTTGATTTATTTGTTAGAAAAATTGCTTTAGCTATTTGTATAAAATTGAATAAACTTAAAGCTTAATCTATAATTCCTATTATTGTCAATTAATTTTTAGGTCATGCATTTTTCCAACACAAATTACGCTTACTATTTCATCATAAAATTTAGCATTATTTCATTTAATTTTATTAAATTTGACTTCAGCAAAATATTGCAAATTTTAAACGATAAAAACTTTATTTTTGTTAAACTACTCTATCAAAGAGTTTGATATACTACCTCTTTTCTATTAACTGTTCTATCGATCATTTCTATTGACCGATTTCGAACATTAGGATTAAAATATTTAAAATAAAAACACTATTGATAATACACGGTTTGAGGTCTTGAAAAGCTTGTACTAAACATAACTTCATTTTTGAGAAAATTAAGATAAACATCCCAACCATCCTTCAGATATCGAGAAAGGTGAAAGGAAATACCTACCGATGGAGACGCCTGGTTCTTTGTACCAAAGAATGCTAAAAAGAACAAAGGACTATAAATTGGATATCATTTTTTTGTCAATCTGCTAAATATGAAATATTCAAATTACTATAAAAACCATTGATTTTCATAGCTAAGCACTGTAACACTTTTTAAAATTAAATATATGCAATGCAGGTGCGCAGATACAAGCTCCAACATCGATTATTAACATCTCTCATCACTTATTATTGCTATCTTCTAGTGTCACTTTTCTCTAAAGGTACCTTAAGGGCCTGTGCATGTGTTGCAATACATGACCGGCAACGTTGTGTTAGTTTGTCATCCGTACCACCACCCTTCAGAACAAAGGAAATTGTTCCCAACCAGCTTCAACATTCGAGATGAAGATGTTAAACTGTGCTCACTCTAAACCACCCTGTGCAAGCTGCCACTGTAGTTAAATTCATTTCATTTTCCGGATGGGTTTCGTACAAACTGGGTTGTCTTTGCACATTGGATTATCAAACGAACGGTAACTGTTTACGCACGAAGCACGTATGCGATGAGGCGCTCCCACTGTGCGCATCGTAGTCGTGTCCGTCGGGACACTGAGTGTGGGGAGTATATGTAATGGTTTGATGTGACAGATGGAGAGTAGAAGAATAAGAAGTTTTATGTAAACATTAGAACAACGAGATCCTTTCAAGAGAATACAGCGTCCAAAAGCGAATTATCAACCGATTTCACTTAGAGTGTCGAAAACCCACAAATTCCGAAACCCCCTGCGTTATCATTTGGTCCTTCGAACCGGATTTGTGGATAGAATCCAAATCGGAAGCTTTTTTGTTATTTTGGTTGTATTTGTTCCATATCCTACGGATCTCCCCACGTGCAAGTGTTTGGCATCTCGCAGCTAATTGTGTTTTACATTTTAGCCTGTGTCGTCACATAAAACCCGATACTGAAAGATGTCGACCGACTCAAGGAAGCCCGAGGTAAAGAAGGCTCAAGCACGAATCGCTACGCTGCGTGCACGTTCCCAAATCGAAGCGCTCGAAGAGTTCATTAAGCAGTACACGAACGACGATGCAGTACAGGTCAACGTCCGCTTATCCCACCTGGAAGCATCGTGGACTACGTTTGAGGCTGCCAACCTGAAACTCGAGACGATGGAAGACGACGAAGCTGCTCTAGTGGTTTGCTTTCAGGAACGCAACGCGTTGTTTGAGCGTTACTGTAAGGCGAAAGGTTTCCTAACCTCAATGTTACCACGTGACACGCCAGCGGCAGCAGTGGCTAACCCAACAAATATGCCCACGTCATCGCTCTGTAACCTACGCTTGCCGAAGTTAGACCTACCAACGTTCGACGGAAACAATACTGAGTGGTTGAGCTTCAAAGATCGATTCATTTCGATGATCGATGCATCTACGGACCTAACCCCGGTTATGAAGCTACAGTATTTGCTGTCGGTATTGAAAGGAGAGGTTGCTAAACGATTCCAGCAAGTCACATTGATCGCAGACAACTACAACACCACATGGCAGGCCCTGCTGGACAGATATGACAATGTACGTGCCTTAAAACGGGAATACTTCAAGACGTTGTACTCTATTCCACCCATGAAGAGTGATTCTGCTGAAGAGCTTCGCCGGGTAGCGGATGAATTCAATCGACTTACACAAGGGCTAAGCGCACTCGAGGAGCCGATTTCGTTGTGGAACACACCGTTGTGCAATCTGTTGTTTTACAAACTGGATGCCAAAACGCTTATGGCTTGGGAGGAATACTCTTGTAACGAAGCAGAAGACTCATATAAGAAACTACAAGAGTTTCTTCAAAGGCGTGTTCGTATTCTGGGCTCATCCATCCAACCAACACTAAGTGTCCAGAAGGCCAATCCCAGCAAGGTAGCCGGCGTAAAACCAATCACAAGGATTGCTAATGCTAGTGTGATGCCATCATCGAATGTTAAGTGCTACGCGTGTGACGAGTCTCATTATCTTCATCAGTGCAGCAGGTTCAAGGAAATGTTAGTATCCCAACGAGATGGCATCATAGCATCGAACAGGTTATGTAGAAACTGTTTCCGTACTGGGCACGTGGCAAAAGGCTGTCAGTCCAAGTTCAGATGCCATAAATGTCAACAAAGGCATCATACGTTGTTGCATATGGATCAGGCTGTTTTTGAAGTATCACCCCCCGACAACCTGATAGTGGCAACCACCGCGTGTAATGCTAATGTCACCGTTCTACTGCAGACTGCGATGATCCACGTTATAGACGATAGCAGCAAAATGTTTAAGGCAAGAGCACTGTTGGATTCAGGATCAATGGCCAACTTCATGTCTACGGCGCTAGCAAGGCAACTATCGCATCGCAGATAAGGATTTGGCATCACCAAGAAGTCTTGCGCTACTACAGGACAATCCAATAACAACGCTTGGTCTTGTATGGAACCCACAAGAAGATACGTTCAGCTACAACATCAAACATGAACCAACGCGCATTGCAACTACCAAGCGTCAACTCTTATCTTCGATTGCACAAATCTTTGACCCACTAGGACTAATTGGACCTGTTGTATGCAAGGCGAAGCTGATGATGCAACAGGTATGGAGCATGATCGACGCAGAAACTGGCAAGCCAATTGATTGGGATAAACAGCTTCCGGCAAAGTTCCTAGCATCGTGGAAGTCATTTCATCAGACAATCCATCTTTTAAAAGAGCTTCATATTCCTCGCTTCATATTTGGAGTTGATGTTCAACAATGTGAACTTCATATTTTCGGAGACGCTTCGGAACGAGCATACGGATCCTGCTGCTACGTGCGTATCAGTTCCAACCACGGTATTTCAACTCACCTTTTAACAGCCAAGTCCAAGTTAGCTCCCATCAAGTCACGTCTCACTATAGCCAGACTTGAATTGTGTGCCGCTCTGTTAAGTGTCCAACTGTTTGAGAAGACTACCATCGCAATACGATTCATCCCTACAAGCACAACCTTTTGGAGCGACTCAACGACGGTACTGCATTGGTTAAACTCTTCACCAAGCCGCTGGAAGACATTTGTAGCCAATCGTACATCTCAAATCCTCCAGGTCACAAAAATCAACCAATGGCGTCATATTGCGGGGGATTCCAATCCAGCGGATGATATATCAAGAGGCTTGGATCCAACTGAAATAATTCACACAACCAGATGGTGGCATGGCCCAACATGGTTATCAAAATCATCCGACGTATGGCCTTCAAGTATCTTTGCTATTGATGAAGCAACTATGACGAATGAAGAATCGCGCAACACTGAGGTCGCTTACATGGCTGCAATAGCAACAACGTTCACCGATGAGATACTTTCAAAATATTCATCTTACACCAAGCTGCTAAGAGTAGTTGCGTATAGCCTTCGATTTATATATATGCTCCAACGTAATAGGAACCCTTCTACAGATGTTAATTGCGAATTCAAAACCCTGTGGTTGACAACGTACGAACTGCAGAAGGCGGAAGTGGCACTGTGTGCACTGCAACAAAAACACTTCTTCGCAGAAGAGCTGTACGCGTTGGAAAAGGGGCGAGAGATGCCACGATCATCCCCGTTGAGGTGGGTAAGGCCAATTGTAGCAGAAGATGGTCTTATCCGAGTAGGAGGGCGCCTGAATCTGGCCAGCATTACCACTTGCTACAAGAATCCGATAGTGCTGTCGAGCAAAGGTCAACTTACCATTCTCCTGGTGGAAGAGTACCACAGGAAACTTCTTCACGCAGGTCCAGAGCTCATGCTGTCGTCCTTAAGGCAACGCTTCTGGATTCTTGGCGCTAGGAAGCTGATTCGTGCTGTTTACCATCGTTGCGTCACATGCTTCAAGAAGAGACCATCATTCATCCATCAAACAATAGCTGATTTGCCTGCCACTAGAGTAACACCGACTCGTCCGTTTTCGGTTTCCGGGGTGGACTATTGTGGACCTTTTTACGTCACATTCGGAATCCGACGAGCAACACCACGGAAGGTGTATATAGCAATCTTCGTGTGCTTCTCCACTCGTGCAGTTCACATAGAAGTAGTTACGGATCTAACGACGTCAGCATTCATCGCTGCGTTACAAAGATTCATCGCCCGGAGAGGAAAAGTCCGAGAATTGCACTCAGACAACGGAACCGCCTTTAAAGGAGCAGCGAATCAACTTCATCAGTTGTACAAACAACTGAAAACCGATGATAAATCAAGGGAGCTGATATTTGGCTGGTGTGCGGTCAATGAAATTGTGTGGAAGTTCATTCCACCTCGTGCTCCACATTTTGGCGGCCTGTGGGAGGCTGCTGTAAAGTCAGCGAAGCAACACCTTCACAAGCAGCTAGGTACCAATACCATTCTATATGAAGATTTTTTGACCTTGTGCGCACAGATCGAAATGTGCTTGAATTCCCGACCGCTCACCCCCATACCATCGGAAACAAGCGACATTGATGTCTTGACCCCAGGTCATTTCCTCACTGGGTCTAATTATCAAATGGTACCTGAAATCAAGCTAACGGACATTCCTGACAACAGACTAGCGCATTGGCACCGTACCCAGAAACTGCTACAAGGCATTTGGGCTCGATGGTACCCCGAATACTTACAGCAACTTCAAGCTCGAGCCACCAAATACTGCAAGCCTCCAGTTACGATCGACGTTGGACGTGTGGTGATTTTAAAGGAAGATAATGTACCCCCAGCTCAATGGCCACTCGCAAGAATCACCGCCGTACATCCAGGAAGAGATCAAATCGTGCGGGTGGTTACATTAAAGACCTCCGACCACAAGCTGATTACACGACCAGTGGTGAAAATCGCACTCCTACCATTGAACGAATAAGTTTAGAAATAACGTGTTATTTCAAGGTAGCCGGGATGTTTACGCACGAAGCACGTATGCGATGAGGCGCTCCCACTGTGCGCATCGTGGTCGTGTCCGTCGGGACACTGAGTGTGGGGAGTATATGTAATGGTTTGATGTGACAGATGGAGAGTAGAAGAATAAGAAGTTTTATGTAAACATTAGAACAACGAGATCCTTTCAAGAGAATACAGCGTCCAAAAGCGAATTATCAACCGATTTCACTTAGAGTGTCGAAAACCCACAAATTCCGAAACCCCCTGCGTTATCAGTAACCATGGTAATGGTTATTCGTCTAAATTGTAAGTTTTCCAGCGATTCTGTCTTTGTTTTCTCTCTCTCCTTCTCTTTCTCTCTTTTTGCCACCAATTTTTGTTCCATTACGAAAAATGAATTCATTTCCAACAGACACCGATGGGGTTCGCGCGAAAGAACTCCGCACTGCCATTTTTCAAGTGGCAAAAGTGGCAGAGTTGGAAGTAAATGCAAGTGTGCTGGTTCGGTACGCCAGCCAGCGCTGGCACGACACTTACGCGTGCAGCGAACGAGAAGCGAAATTAATTCCACTACACAGCACTAATTTAGTGATAATGATGCTTGGCAAGGAAACGCGTGCAAGAATTCAAACGTCAAGCAGTGTGTCGTGAGGCGGACACGAGTATATGAACGTAAGAAGTAAGAAATGTACGATCTGTCGGTCCGTTTCGTGCCTTCAAACGGCATTCAGTAGCATTTAATGAATCTCCTTGCTTCTTGCTTGCGGATCCTACGGAGCGAGTTCGTCGGGAAGTCATTAGCTAATTTGACCCCAGCGCCGTCGGTCTGACGGTGGACAGTTAATGGTCGAAATGACACTTTTATGGGGTATTGAACATCGTGTAAGGGAGGTAAAACTAGTACTAGTCGGTGGTGCACCGGGGTAAGCCTTACTCCCTTGTAGGAGAACGATTTTTCACGCTGTACGAAGCAAAGTATGAAATTTTATGGACACTGTTTCATGCTTGTAGCGCTAACTTTGAACACGCCTTCAAAAGCGCCCGCTGTTTCCTCATTAAAATGTCACTAAACACCGACCAAACTTTGTGCTAAGTGCATGTCACATCGTTACAGTGCACGGGACTTCTTGTGAGCGTTTCGTTTTGTCTTGTTTTTTAATTCCACATTCTGATGTGTCCTCAGCAGCATCATAGAAGCGAAGCAAAACACTAGTTTGCAGCTTGTTTAAAGCTTTTGTTTTTCTCTAGAACCAACGTGATGCTAAGGGGGCAAAGATTTTTCAATAACTGTTACTTTTGACAACATTTCTCTCAGCAAGCTTGACTCTTTTTGCCACTTGAGCGACAGCGTTCTATTCTGCGTATAGCAATCGGAAAAGTTTTTCGATAACGAATATTTTCTCGTTTTTTATTGAATTTACTTTTACTTCTTATTTGCTCTTTTGCATTCCTACTGCATATCAAGTAAGGAGTGAAAACAATCAAGCTCATGGAAAGCACAGCTCCTTTAGAAGCATCGTGGCAGTAGCTACAAACATGCTGAGAACGCTACATTGACACAGCACAGTCGTGCACAATGCACTCGTGATAGAGCTGAAACTGTTGAAGAAAGTGCAACGATCCATGCAACGTTGAGCAAACGTAAGATGTGCACATTACTTACGGCATAACGTATTCATGCCAATTATCTATGCTACTCGTCGGTATCGTCCCATTTCAGAAAAGAATAAAATCAAATTGTTAACCTAAAAAACAGAAGTTAGAAAACGCTCGACTGTTTCTAACATCAATAAGAGGAACGTTTAATAAAAGTTTTCATTATATAAAAGCTGTTTCACTCAAGAGTTACGATTATCAAGAATTTTTATATGATGGAAACTATAATTTTGTTAGATTAACTTACACTTTACAACTTTAAGCTAACCTCATAAGAAACGATGCAATACAAACATCGTTTATCTAAGTTCATTAGAAATGTTTCATGCATCAAAAACTAATTCGAAAAACATCGGATTGAAACAATTTTACCCATGGACAGCAACAAATTAAAACGCCATCACACTAGACAGCATTATCCTTTCTGCTGTGGTATCGATTACCGATCAGCGATAGAAATGGTATAACGACGTCCGTAAGCCAACTACAAGAACTTTCATCAAACTATGATTACTTCCATGACAGTAACAATGCCCGTCAGCGGACTACACCACTCCATATTCTGAGTATACACTGTTCATGAAAAAAAGCAAAACCTTTTGTGACATTGCTTTAAAGATAGAAAGCGGAAAAACCTCGCTCACTAGAAGCATGGCTTTGATCCGGGCCAGCCAACGAGCCAATGGAAGCAGACCCGAGCGTGGATCCAGGATTCAGACGATGACTTTTGATTGGATCGTACTCGAAGAATGAAGTGAGAAACTCATTTCCTCGAGTACACACACACACATACAGCAACAAGTGAGTAAAGTGTTGCTGATGAAAGCAGTATGCAAACTGAAAGTGACTCGCGCCTTACACTTGCCACATGCTTACAGCAGCGAAAAGCGTACAAGCGAGTTAAGCGAAGGAAGATTGATTGCTGGCAAACTTGAACCAGCCTCAGGTGACAATGGTGCACGGTAATCATCATCAGCGCACATTAATGGTGCTACAAATGTATTTGATGGTTGATGAAAAAAAAGCGAAAAATAATGTTTCAAATTATATGAGAGAAAAAAGATAATAATAAGCAGAGTTTAAAGAAATTCTATCGTAACAAAAGTATGAAGGAAATTTATTTGATCACTTTTATCTGTATGAAATTAAATAAAATCTATCCGTAATTGTTCAAAATTTGATTATAACACCTTAACCTTTAATGGCAAATATCTATAAATAAGTAAGAAATTTCGTGTATTAGTTCATCACAAAAAATCAGCTATCAGCTCAATTAAGCACATTGATCATCAGGCCAAACGCAAATAAAAATCCTCTAAATGTGTATTAATTACCCTTTATAGATAGTCCATTTAAAATCAAATTTAGATTAATTTTTCAATTACTAACAAATCTAGAATTCAGTGGCTTTCTTAAACAGATAAGAAATAAGGCAGGATGTGCCTACTAATGGAGACGCCTGGTACTTGGTACGACATAATCTTTTAAAAACACGTACACATACCTTTTGCACAATCTTAATAAAAAAAACGAATTTTTAAATATTCTTTAAATAACTATGATTCTATTTAAGATTCAAGATTCATTTAAGATTTAAGGACTAGGGTTCGAATCCCATCTTACCGCCTCCCCGTACGCAGGACTGACTATCCAGCTACGGGTAAAAACTGAGTCACAGAGAGCTAGCAAAAGCAGGCCAAGACTTCACGAGGTTGTAGTGCCAAGGAAGAAGAAAAAAAATGAAATATTCTCATATCTCTTTAAATCTGCTTGTATAAAATACTTTATCTCAGCTACGGCTTTTGAGAAATGGTTTAGATACGTTTGGTCTCAGGGTTTTAAATGCTAAAACGAGATACAATGTATCATACACACCACAAACTGATGCGAAATACACAGAATTACTTTGCTGCATTGGCTCAATATAGGTGAAACATTGCCAAACACACAATAGATGTGCAGACGTGAAACCAATACCTTAATACCTTCGTGAGTTGTGGCCTTTTCATGCTTTTCAAACAGTTCAAATACAAATACGGTTCAGC
>KZ063112.1:24215-41086 GCA_002091835.1 Anopheles maculatus
AAAAAAAACAATCTTCTGCAATGCATTCGTTAGGCGTACCAAACATCATTTCCACATTAGGAAAATGTCACATGGAGCTGGCTTGTGAAGCCGGGAGAAGCCAAAGAGCACGATCGTTAGTCTCGTACGAGCTCAAAGTTCATTCTCGTTTGATTGCAGGAGTGTGTGTATGTGTGTGCACATAATGCCATGATGCCGACTCTTTTGATTATCTGTCTATAGCTCTACTGATTTTGCAGATAATTAAACCACGGGGGATCAACCCGCTTTTTTCCGCACATTTTTCCCTTGTTTTTCGTTCGCTCGTTGCTTACACTGCAATCAGAACAGTATGAAAGCAGAAAACAAGCAAAGCGGATGGTAGTTTCTAACAGTAGCAACAAAATAGTTGTGCATTGCGAAAAAGAACTGATTACGCTGTAGCCTCTATGGTGTGCAAACATCTATCGTAACAATGTTGCTCATGAAATCTAAGAAAAGAAATGATTGTTTGTTTGTTTGTTTGTTGTTGTACATTTTCTCTTTCTACTCATTTGTAAAAGCAAACCAAAAACACCTGAATAATGACGATGATTTTGATAAAAACATTAACAGTTATGCATTGAGTTTCCTCAAAAAAGAAGTTTTCTAAACAAACAAATCAAACGAATTCTATTAAATAAGCAAATGATGCAAAAAATATGAAAAGAATTACTAAAAAAAACACTAAAATTTGACTAATTAAAAAGTATTTAGCGACACAAAAATAAAACAATAACATAATAACCTAAAACCAAATTTAACCTTTGTAATGGGTTGGGTCGTCTGAGCAGAAATTCATTTTTATCACTGTCCACCACCATTAGCATCAAAACTTTACACAATAAATTTTCCACGTGGCGCTCCCTGGACGATAAAACTTTCATCATTTGCTAACCACAGTCTCGCTCTCCTGCTCTCTCTCTCTCTCTCGCTTATTTTTTCGTAAAAATTTAATCGAGCCGTACGATAGCCGCCGCGCTTAATGCCCACCCGTTTTCCGTCCAATCAAATCCAACAGCTACTTCTTCCGGCACACTGGCCAGGTATCGCCGGCTGTCGGCTGATGCATCCCTTTCGCAAATACATATCATACCGGTTTATCCCACGCTAATCCCGATTATGCGTGTGCGTGCGATACGGCCTGCTCCCACACGATTTTCGCTCGTTTCGTATCTGATGTACATAAAGTTCGTTTCGTTTGCTCTATTTTATCTCTGAAACATCGCAAAAAAACAACAACCAGCATAAACCATACTTGTCGAAAACACTGTTCACCAGACCGGGCCGTTACGCGTTCCCATCCGAAATCCGGAGCGCTGAAGCGTGGTTACCATATTTGATGGAGTTGTTTTCTTACCACTCACACGCACACACACACATGCGTTTCTTGGCGATGGCGCCTCCTCCCCAGTGTGTACACATGCCGGAGACGGCAAGACGACAACGGAGGCTATGGACGAGGACGAATTTGTCATCCCGATCAGCGCGTCATTTGTGAGCACCGATTTGGTCACCGATGGAAAGCAGGCCAGGCCACGCCAATGCCGAAGCTCAAGCCGCCTGCCGATCGGAACGTCGGATGTGCTCGTGCTCGCTACATGGTTTCCGGGGTGCTTCAATCTCAAGAAAACGCGATAAGTGGCCCTAGACGTTGAAGAGGATAGACAGGACAAACAACCTTGCCTCATCTATCGTTGGGCATTAAACATTAGCCCAAACAGGAACACCCGGCCACTCCGGGAAATCGTTTGTGCGAACGAGGCAAATGGCGACGGGCGATCTATATATATTTTCCCACACAATATTTACATACTCTCCCACAAGCAGGGTCCTCACACAAGACATAGATAATGATATCGTCCTCTGTCCGCCTTCCGTTCGCTCCACCTCTGCACACTAATGAAGGGTACTGCCACCAACTGTTCCCGCACAGCTCAGCTCGAATATCTAAAGCTAATTTGTCAAGTAACAAAAGCCAACACTTCTTCGTACCGGAACAATAACGCTCTCGAGTATGGCATGCTGCTATGCGACGGCCACAAGATGCCACAAGAAAAGTGAGCCATTATCTCGCCCCAGCAATAATGATGAACGACGTAACCGAACCAATATTTTACCACCACTCACTCACTAGCCGCGCACAAATGTTTGCAGAGGATTTTAAAACTTCTCTTTTGGCGAAACACCACAATCATTTTTGGCGTTTATTTGACGGTTGTTGCTGTATCGTTGCGCATCGGTTCATCGGTTACGGTGGTTAGAGCTTTGCATTTTAAATATTGAAACAGTTCCCGTACCCCACGTGTGCGTATGGGTTGTGTGCGCGGGCAGAATTGTATCCAAGGCCGATTTCCAAGAACGTAACCTTGATTTTCACCGACAAAACAGCACGGAGACGTGGAAGCGTTTCAATACCAAGAACTACTTATTGACACGATGTTAATTTATCTGGTTTGCGTTGATGAGGCGTGTGTGTATGTGTGTGGCATCGGTACTTCCGTTGTGTCCTTCGGGTGACATGTTTTCCTAAAATGGGTGAAAATAAGCGTCATAGAGACAGACGAAAACATTTGATCATTAAGCTTATACACATGAATCTGTGCAAAAAGCTCTGACTAGCGATTATTATCAAAAGTTTCAGTAATTTCTTGCGATCCCTAAATTAAACGGCTAATAACGAAACACAAAAACAGAAATATAAAACATTGACAATAAGCTGAAGTTCAAAACGCCGGAAAGTATGCAAACAATATTAAACGCAATACATTTTACGGCTTCCTTTGATCAGGTGATGAACAATTAGTTAATTATATCGCAAACTCGTATCTCCCCTACCAGACACATTGAATGAACCGTAGGAAGCACCAAAATCCAACAAACAAAAAATAATAATCCAATTTTAATTATTTTCTTCTCACAACCATCCTTCAACGGGCGGCGAAAGTTTAATTAAGTTTTGGATTCTTTCAATACTCGCCACGAACAGCAACGGTGCTAAAATTGCATTGTCCAATCTCCGCAATCAATTAATTGTTTTTGTTTTCCAACATTCAGCGCCAGAAAACATTTTCCGAATGCGAATCTTCTTTGTTTAATCCACATAAACAGCACACCAATAAAAAAAAAAACAGATCAACAAGCGTAAATCCTGTCCTTTGTCGAACTTATCGCAGCATCATAATGCCACCTTATCGAAACACTATCGACCGTTCCCCACAGCACGGCGTGACATCAATCAATGCGAACCCTTCCTTATCTAGGCTGACCCAATTTTGTACCACACGTGACAACTACGAATGTCGTACATGATACTCTAACGCTCGGACATGTTCACCCCCGAACAAACCTTGTAGTTAGATTCCAGCAATCGGCCTGACCGGTGCAGACATGTCCCGAAGTATGTAATCGGTAGGGACAACAGTCTTGACCCGCTTTTCCCACCCCTTTACGCTTTCCTTCTCCCTGCGCGTACGGAATTATTTTAATCCCATCAATGTAATTGAAGTTTCGGGCGCCATAAACAGTTATCCTGTCTTGCTTGTTTGCCTTTGCCTGTCCTTCTTTCGATTGGCATAAGCAACCCAAAGCAACCCATCTGATTTCGGTGTCATGCCCGATGCCTTCACGCTCCCGTTCCACGTTGAATCTTGGCAATCGAATTTCGATTATACTAGTGTCGTTCGGTTCACACTGTCGGTACGCAAATACGGGTCGGGTACGGCCTGTGCAGAAGGAGTAAGTACAAGGAGTGCGCTGCCACCGGTTATCATATCGATTTAGTCGATCGACCACTTCCGTCCGGTTTGGAGGTGTGTGCCGGAACGCTGTGACGCAATTGCTGGGGGAGGCCTCCTAAAGTAGGAGAAGATCGAAGAAGCAAGTCTGTATCTGTTTTATCCTCCATTTCTGATAACTTGCCGAAAGGCTCTGCCAAAATTGTAATGGGAATTTATGTCCTCCTTCCCGTGATTGGAGGTTGGCTGTGCTAGGTACCTACTTTAGCTCCCATTACGAATGGTGCGAATCTATGTAATCAGGTATTTTTGCATCAAAACTTCCTTTTTACGATATTAAGGAAATGGATCTATGTAGGAGAATTGTTGTGAGTATGTACAAATATAAAATAAATAGGATTCACTTGCGGATTCATATAATATTTGAGAACTTGTTACTTATTAAGCATCTAGTAGAAGACACCCTGAAACCTTTCAACCGCCCAACGACCGTACGATTTCCGTTCATTTGCAGTCACTCACTGAAAATTGAACGAAACTGTTAAATTAGATTTTCCCGATCAGAGTTCCGATCAACAAAACTTTATACATTCGAAAGCATCATACAACTCTCAGCATCAGGATTCTGTTCCAGCAATTGCGTAGAATATTTGGTTTACATTTTTGCCAAACACCGTTTGCCAGGTAAACAAACCTTCTGCTGCCCCACGCACACACACTCACACAGTGCCCATTTCCCCGCATGGGAAGCAATCTTAAGCGTATTGCTACTGGGAGTCGAATTCCAAATTCGATGTTTCTGGCTTCATTGGTTGGTCTGGCAAGCGATTCTTTCCAGTTCTAGCAATCACAAGCAAAAACGAACTGTGTCTTTTCAATTTTTCAATCAACGCTTGTGCTTTAAATGGAGCTACGTGTGCATACTGGGAAATGTAAGCAGCTTATTTTATGCGAATGGAAAAGTTTTTCAATTCAATTTCCAAATAACTTAAATCTGCCAAGGTTTTCTGTTGAAAACTTTACAAAAATGCTAAAAATTTCATGTTTTGCATTAAGAAAACAGGTTTTTTATTGGTCAGCTTTTACTGTTATCAAACAATACACACATTTTTCATTTCAGTTTTATGAACCAAACGAAAAGCAGCAGCCACAACACACGACCACATATTTGAAAACAGAAGTCACATAAATTGTTCCAACAGTTTCCCGATCGACTTGAAATTTTCCGCTTCTTCCCAAACCAAACATACCACCATTGCCGCGACCAAATGCAATGAACTGTGAATTTTTTATTCGATTGCTCGATTCTTCGTTGCTACGGCTGGCAAACATACAGGACATTCCTTTCATGGCCTTCGCCACTGGCGCAAAAACATCCATCCAGCACGGTATACCCGCCATCTCTCTCTCTCTCTCTCTCTTTCTCTTACGATGCAGTGCCGTGTTCCGATAAACCAGAGATCACGTACTGGAATAAATTTATTTAATCCAATGATCAAATTTATTTCGAACACATTGGAACACATTTGCCGGCCAGGAAATTCGACTCGTGCGAAGCCAGCATGCCAACTGCAGCTTGGCTTGAATGTTTGCTCTCCATACGGTTCGGCATCGAAAGACTAAGCCTGGCCGGAAAGCGTACCAAGCCGAGGCGTACTAGCGACTATGACAAAAGTCATCTAACAACACCGCACACCAAAGACACGGCCCTTACTTTGCACTGCGGTTGGTCCTCTCGGCAACGGCTACGATGATGAAGACTAATTCCAGGATCATAAAAATTAATCAGTGCCTTTCAGAACACTGCACCGGCTTGGTAGTAGGTAAGCTAGCCATGCAGAAAGTCGTTCGCTCGACACATGCTTCATAATTTGCGCCCGTCGAATGAAGCATCGTAATTTGGGCGTGCAATAAATTTCCACCCAGGCACGCGGTTCAACTTCATTGATGTACCGAACATTGTTGGCTGACAAAAGTCCGTATTAATTATGTGTCCAACAAAGTGGGCTTTTGTACTGTTTTCCAACCACACCACTCAGGACATCTGACTTTTCACACTTTAAGCGAACTATTTCTCAATAAAATTCCCACATTCTAACTTTTTTTTCGAAGAAGAGAGTTCGGGTGAGACTTTTGAGAAATTCAAAAACACAATATCCCTACTAAAGATAGAAGAACAATACTCCCTACGCCAAGCTCAAAATTTCCTTTTATTTCATCCACTTCGCACGGCTAAAGGTGATCGGACAAGTGTAGACACTAGCAGGTGTAGCACAGAACGTGCAGAAAGAAAATTAAAACGAGTGTCCTTCATTATGCAAACCCGGCCGAAGTGTACCATCCCCAGCATTCCCGAGTATCTGGCCCCGAAAACCGTCAACTTTCGTACGGGGTTAAACTGTCAAGCTGCAAAGTTGTGCGAGCAGCGTTTTTAAGCACATCCACAAAGAAAAAACTCTCGTCAGCGGTCCTAGTGGATAAAACTTTGACCACGACCGTCGTTCGTGACATCTTTCGCAGTGTTGACTGGACAACTCGGAAAGACAAGAATCTAGTATTTGAAGAAGCAGCAAACATCTTAAAGTACTAATCTGGTGGCTTATATTTTGCATTAAATTTAAAGCATGGGTTTTGAACGATAATTAAAAACGAAAGATGCCGTAGAACCATTTTGTACTGAAGAACTATGATATCTTATTAGGCTGCATTTACTAGTTTTATCAACGAAAAAATTAATTATTAATTATTATTATCGAAAAGCTTCTTATAGTTTTTCCAGTTTTTATCTGTAGGACCTTGAATATTTGATATCGCAATGCTCACGCGCTCAACTTAGAATATCGAAGTCGAATTGACCGAAACATTTGCTCGGAATTTCCTGGAACTACAGCTCTGACAACCGTGAAGATTCCGGCGAGAAGCTTCCTCACTGGAAAGAAAAAGACTCTGAATATATGGAAAGAATATCCCTTTAAGGTTCGTTGAAGATTTGAGGCCTTAGCTTGGGTCTTGGTTTTTGACTCGATCCTTTCGAGAGGTCTTGGTTTATCGTTTTTAATTTTCTTGACTTTATTTTACCTGGATATAGAGTTTTGCATACGCAGAGACGGTTCGGATTTGATCTTAGGTCCTGCCGTATCTTACCAGGCTACTCTTCGGCCTTAGATAAGACGTCCATAAAGATTTCATACAGTTTATTATAATTTAAATTAATCCACCATCTATTATGTGAGCTATTGATGATAACATAGCATTTACTAGCAAGGTTTTTGTCGTACATAAACATTTTGAATTTCACCAACAAGTAAAATTCATTGATTTCTTAATATCTTAAATTTGCGGTCTTCTAGCGTCTCGTTCTAGGACCAACGATAGTCACTTGGTTCATCGGGTATAAACAATTGTGTCTTAGTTTCACGTTGTAAGTGAAAGATTTTTGTGAGCGAGAGAGATTCTTTATGATCGATGGCAATATCTATTTAGCATATGAATGCTACTTCAAAAAACGCTCCACTACCTCAGTGCACAAAAAGCGCTAAAATGATCCAAAACTACACAAATACATATGCATTTCGTCGTTCAAAAACTCGACATTTTCTACAACACTCTCTCTCTCTCTCTCTCTCCCTCCATTTTTTAACGCCTAACGTACCGTCACGGCCACGGGCATCATGAATTATTCATTCACCTCTAAAGGATTGGGCTTTATTCAATCACTTCAAGCCAGATCGTCGGGTTGGTTGCATTATTATTCTCCTCAAATCAATCCCCAACACTGGGTCCCGGATCGGTGAGGCTCTTTGTTTGCCCGGTGGATTAAGTTTCATCATTTATTCTACCCCGTTCGATCTTGCTTTTCAGCTTCAAATGAATGCACCCAACCATTCATATTTTGCCGTGCAGAGGGATGCAAAAGTGGGCAGCAAAAGCGCACACACTAAGCCCGGAAGGATTTTAATTTCAATAATCTCGCTCCGTGGCAGTCTTTCTGTTCCGGAGCGGCACGGTGTGTCCAGCTGTCCCAGCACGGTGCACCCTGCACTCTCAATCAGTACTATTGTCATCATTATCGTCATCATCATCATCATCACCATCAGCATCGTCATCGCAATATTCAATGTTGCACACTGTGCACTCGATTCCATTATTCCTGGCCTATGCGCAATATTCCAGTTTTTCTGAAGTGTTTGTTTTTCTCACCGGCTACTATCCCTTCGCCGGAAGCTTTATTCTTGGTGCAACGTCTTTCCAGCTGCAAACAGAAGAAGAGAACACAAAATAAAGGTAATGGAAAAAATGAAGAACGAAATGTAGCACCATCATGCTGCTACGAATGCACAATGAGATGCGGCTTCCTTTTGCAACTGCAATTGATCGGTCAGGGATCACCTCTACAGATACAGGTGTCCTGTTGAATTATACGGAAAACGAAAAGTTTCAACCGTCGAAACATTTCCATGCTAATGAATGTGCCCGCTGCTCGAGTGCTAATAAACGGATCGATTTCATTTCATCGCCATTCGATGATCCATTCGCTGTGAACCTCTCCTGCAGCATAAAAACAGTGGGTATATTATAGAACACGCGTAGAAAAAGTATGATGATTATATCTTTTTATGTTTATAATGATATCATATAAAGAGATTTCATCTGAAGACGAGTAAATTATTTTGTAATTGAACTTACTCGGAAGATGGTATTACTATTTCAATTTTTTATCTTGTTGTAGACAAGATTAGAAATCAATCAAATAGAAGTAAGGAAATAAATAAGTTGCTTTAAACTGCCTAAACGTTTTCTTCCTTATAACCACATGGTTAGCCAGGGCGAAGCCAAATAGGGCCGAGGTTCAAACCCGAAATCCAGATGATTCCCTCGTAATAAAGACTTACTATAGAACCATGTGGTCTCAAAAAATCTTGTGAGCCATTATAAGGTTGGCATAATCTAGCAAGTCGTTTATTCAATTACCAACCATAATTAATTATACAATAATTATAATAATTATAATAATTAATTATACAATAATTATAATTAATTTGTTCGTAAAGCAAAAAAAATGACAGCTAAGAAATGGAGACGCCTGGTATTTCATAAGCAATTGCTGCTGAACAATAAATTATTTTACGAATTTTGGGCCAAGTAACAAGCTTTGCTAATCATTCTAACACTTTATTGTAATTTATGTAAAACCACTGTAGTTTATTGCAACAAAAACTGGTTCGATGTTTAAATAATATTTTGCTTATTATTGTTATATTTCGTCGTTTATTTTAGTACTTTGGGGGGCGGCCCGGAGGTAGATGCGACAGCGGCGCCGGTCTTTACACGGCAGGACCGGGGTTCAAGTCTTATCGGGGCTGTTCCCCCATAGTGAGGACTGACTATCCAACTATGCGGTAACAATAAGTCTAGTAAGAAAGAAATGGCAGGCATGACCTTAAGAGGTCGTTAGGCCAAGAAAAAAGAAGAAGAAGTTTAGTACTTTACTTTTTAATTTACTCGTACGAAATTTTGGTTTTTCTTTTCAGTCTTCAATACTTTTGATCTTCCAATGTTAAACTTTGTCTTAAAATTTAACAATTATTAAGTGACTTTTCTTCTAGATACTAGCAGATACTAACCCGTGCAGTGCATAAAGTATGAATCGTTCTTGCAACACGTTTATGGAAGAAAGAATGGATCGTAATATTCTATTACTACTGTTCAGCATTTGTAAAAATTCACTTTTAAACTTCATCCAATGCACTGTGCGCCATTCATCTTTACATCCGTGGTCACACAAAACGCGTCCAATTCTCCCAGTAAACACCATCAATCAAGCAACGTGCATCGCCCACATTACACGCGCGTTTGCTGTTTGAACTCTCTACCAGCACCGTGGGAAGTCTGTTATCAATGGTATCGTAGGAACCCTGCAAGAAAAACACACACACACAAATATCCTTTTATTTTATTACCATTTTTCAACACTCACTCCCATTGCGCCCGAACGGGGGAAAAGAACAAACAGACAGTGTTGCGAAGGAGTTTGGCACAGAAGTGCGCTAGTGGAATGCCATTCATACACCCTACTACTCCCACGCCGGGACCGGGGTAAGGTCTATTTATCCATCTGATGGATCACGTTTTGCGATTATTTATGACCATTTGCCGTACGAACCGGTACGATTGATCCGAAAAATGCTAAATGCTCTAGAGGTTCCCCGGCTTCCGCGGTAGCATGATGGATGCGATGGCATTACATTTGCACCGAATGCGTACGGTTTGTATGATAAATGTTTATCACTAAAAGTATGTTTGACAACGAATAACATAACGGAGCAATCGCATTAATCGATCGATTCCTTTAAAAACGTGACACATAATCCTATCTTGGGCCGGAACATGTTTCTCGTTAAGATAACATGATTCATGTCGTTTTGTTTTCATTGCGGTGTTTGCACGATATGCAGTATCTATGTATCTAAAACACATCTCTTACCTACAATACTTCATGCTCCATTATTTCTTGCTACAAATCAATCAAGCTTCTAAACCAGTTAACCTGAAATGTTAAAATCTAAAACTGTGCTATCGATTTTATATAATGCTCGTCAAACAATGCATTCCAAACAATGAGCAACGGGATGTGTTTGAAGAAATTATTTAATCTTCACAAAAGCTAGCAATTTAAGTTTTATTGTCTTTTTGGGAGATTTGGGATCATCTATTCCAAGCTTTCTGGTCGTAACTTTTAATTAATACGTCGAACCACCTTCTTCCACGGCATTCACACCACCACCCTTCACGGTCGGTTCATAAATGGGAATTCACACCCAAAGCCTACCCATCGAGCCCAGCCTGCCAGCTTCTCGTTAGCAATCAAATGTCTCATTCTAATTGGACGCTTTCGTCTGTGTTTTCTTTCTTTCTTTTGCAGCTCGTCTCGGCCAACCCGAATCAGCGGAACTGGCGAGGGATCCTGATTGCTCTGCTCGTTATCATCGTGGTACTGGCGCTGATCGTGACATCCGTGGTGAGTATCGCAAACCGCCCGGCTACCCAACGACCCACGGGTCTTTGGCCACCTGGCCCACGGTAGCACGCACACTTACATCCGGCTCAATGAGCCTATCGATCAGGTCCATGATCGATGGGTTCAGCTTCATATCGGACGGATAGCCGTACTGCTTACGCTCCTGATGTCCAATCGTGACCGCTATATTGCTCTCGTCGAACGGCATCGTGCCGGACACCATGATAAACAGTACGCACCCAAGCGACCACATGTCGTGTGCCTTCGGATCGTACGGGATGCCCTTGAGAACTTCGGGTGCCGTGTACGCTATCGAACCGCAGTACGTTTCGCTCAGCTGACTTGCCGCACCCTTCGGTTCGCTACACTTCTTGGCGAAGCTGAAATCGGTCAGCTTCAGGTAGGAGGGACTGGCCAGCAGCACATTCTCACACTTGATGTCCCGATGGCAGAAACCCTGCTCGTGCATGTACTGTACCGCGTCAACAAGCTGCCGGAAGAACAGCCGCGATCGGCGTTCGGAAATGCGTTTACGCGTCTGAATGTACTGCAGCAGATCACCGTACCGGCAGTAGTCCATAAACACGCACACGAACGGTCCATACTCTTGGATCGACATCACCGACACGATGTGCGGATGGCTAAGGGCCAACATAGCGACCGTTTCCCGCGGCAGTAGTCGCTCGTAATCCTTCGATGTGCGGCGTCGATCGATCAGTTTGCAGGCTATCGAGTGTCCCGGTCCGGATTCGAGACATGCCGGTCGGTAAAAGGCTTGATACACCTTCGAGTACGACCCGGACCCGATGCACCGTCCGATGATGTAGCCTTTCACGTTGAGAATGTTCTTCACTCTGGTCCGGCTCCAGGTCGATGCCAGACTGGCTGTATCACTGCCACTGTTCGATCCACCACTTGGCTGTGGTGTGTGTTTTGAATTTGGCTCCATTTCGATAAAATTTTGTACAATCGAAACTAGTCACCTGAGATAAAACTAGTCACCAGCGTTTCTTTTTGCTTCAGAGTGCGCTGGTGATGTTGCTGGTGGTACAGCTATTCTGGACAAACTGCACTCCATGGCCTGCCTTGATTTACGAGCACTAGTGAAAGCAGTCTTTCAGTAACGTTTACAATGATACATTTTTTAAATAAGAATGATACGAATCAAAGGATGTCAGTAAATTGGAACCTGTCAGCTAATTGTCAATTGGCGCAGGACTACATTGCCTCCAACGACTGATCCTTTGAAAGTGAACAATTACTGTAACTTTGTTGGTGATTAAAAATACAAGAACGTTTAAAAAATCACTTACAGTGGATTCACTAAGATGAGCAAAAGAGTTACAGAATGCCGTCGTTTCGCAAGAAAAACACAAAATCGAAAGGCTTTATTTTGAAGCCGACTTTAAAATAACAGATCCTATTTTTTATCCTTTTTTTATTCATATAGAATGTCTGGCAGTATTGCTCATTCTAATTAATAGTTAATATTCAATTCACTAAGCTTGGGTGACATTTAATTCTCCCAACCGTGAAAGGGCACCTAATCCCGGGTATGCTCGGTTGTTATGATGGTGTTCTGTCATCCTAATTCGAGGTTCAGTTCATTCAGCTGGGGTCTGTATCGGACATCTTATCCCGGGTGTAATCGGACGCTTCGTTGCCATATGCGAGGTCCAGCCATAGCGAGGGTCCGTACCGTAATCCATGGCTTGCGTGCTTTCGGAGCTTGGAGCGCTTTGTGAAGCCTCTTTTTCCCTTCTTGTTGCCTTGCCTATTTTTTCCTTTTTAAAAGATGATGAAATACGTACACCATACTCTAGGTATTTTCATCAAGAATGGCCAATTATGTATATTCTAATAATTGTTTATTGAACCATAGAACAGGGATTGATTCTACTTAAGATGTATTTAAAACCTCCATAGTGAATACAAAAAGGTATTAGGAATTTTAAGAGGTTTAAACCCACATCACCTAACCTATGCCATTGCGCCATTAGAGAAAACTTTATCGTAATAATTTAAATAACAAAATAATAGAATCGTCGATCATAAAGTTTAGAGGATTCGTCAAGAGTGATGCTGAAAATTATATTTTGATTTGTCTTGTTTCAATCGTTGGAAGATATATCAAGACCAATTGTGGTTCAGGTGAGCATCGGCACAAAATAAACAGTAAGAAACAGCAGTTATTTTTCCGGAAGAGATGTCTTAAAGAAACTAATCAAAATACTGATGAGGCAAGAACCATTATTTTGGAAACATCCTCCCAATCTAACAACATAAATTTTCTTCCATATTTGTAAAACTTTAGTGCCACCACTGAACTAAAATAATGTGCAAATCGGTGCGAAGTTTTAGAAAAAATCTACCATAAATCATTGCAAATGGAAAACAATAATGGTACATTTTAAATAAAATGAATCGACGCGTGAAACTTACACTTTTTCAAAAAAATTTGCTGCATTGTTTTGACAGTAAAAAGATGAGTTTCCGAAAAAAAACTGAACGTAAATTGTCAAAAAAATATTGCTTTTCGATAGATTTCATCTAACCATTCTTCAAATTCGATCTAAAAATAATCAAACAAACCTAAATCCAGCCCACACGCACCATTGTCATCCGATTGCGCCACATCCAAATGCATCACATGGAATCCAATTTAAAGTAGCTCCTAGCAACACATACCTTCACCGTTACCAGTCCGTTAACCCATTTCGAATCGCTCTCTACCATCACACACACACGCGCGTGCGTCGCCCCACTAATGCAATTCTCCGATGGGCGACCTTGAAATTGATAGCTTCACGGACGTACTAGAACGTACGCCATTTCTATTCCCGTGACGATTCGATCCGTCACCAAATTCAATATAGCGAATAATTTAATTTTCGCCGTAACCTGGGACACCCCGTTCGCAGTGTCTGTGAACGTACGAAAACGAGACGCCCCAAAAAAACCGAAAATGCTTACCGAACGACAAGTTCGGAAGTCCTTCGCTTCGAAAACGAGCTTATTTTCTCCCCATTCCGACCATTCCTGCCACTTGACACGATGTGGTTAATTTCCTTCTACCCGTGTCTTTGGGGTCGCCCAAACAGACTTTTCGTCCCATCGTTTGCATCGTTTGCTACCGAACTTTGCCGGCCATCGACCATCGTGCTCGAGTGGTTGACCAAGCAGTTGGCAGATTACTTTTGACCTTATCCACTGAGAGGGGAAAAGTTTTTTTTAAAGCTCAATAAGCTCAATCCTTTTGGCATTGGTAAGCACACAGTAAAGTGAGGCCGGAACTAACCGTCAACTCGGTTGAGTTAAAGCCAATTTGGAGCAAACAAGACGTCAAACGCTAACAGGATGGATGTTCAAGTTTGCATAAAACAGCGTAAAGCTTAGTGCGTATTGTGCAGTGGACACTATACAATACTGACTGATGGTTCTTTGTGGTAATAAAATTCTACTGAGTGCTGTTATAAAAACTGTTCCATTTTTGTTAACAAGTTAATGCTTTTTAAACTTCGAATTTAAGTAAATTAAATACATAATGATTTTTAAAGCTATTCTAAGATCAATTATTCTATTTTTAGGTTGACAATGGATACTTATTTCCACTAGACTTCAAACACGAATACTAATTAAAACCTCTCGCATTTGCTTATTCTGCTCATCCTTCTGGATCAGAAGTAAAACTTGTGTGAATTTCCACACAACCGGCAGTTGGGAAATTGTTTCAAAAATAAACCAGCGGTTGAGTTTCCCGATCCTCCAACCAGATGGTGGTTAGCCCCTCGTGCATAACTCTTTCCTATCTCGTAGTCCGATCAGCACGACCGATCTTCTTTCAATTCAATACGACTTCCTCGCCCAAAACGGGGCATTGGTCAATGGGTCCCGCAAATAAACAAATCTCAAACATCTTCAACGAAAAAGTGGCTGTCCGTAAATAATGCAGTACATTGTTCACACACCGTTTATCAAGTATCTAGGACTTTTTCCTCAAATTCGACTGATTTTACCGGGCCGTCCTTCCACGAAGTGCACACACACTCCATTTAACCATCAACGGTTCAGCTTGACTTCTGTCGGCAGATATAGCGGTATAGAATTCATGATTTTCCGGTGCTTTTTAGCAGCCTAACACCATTCTCTCGCCGTCCTTCGCCGTCCCTCGTAACGTCAATCAGCTTAAACCGAGGAACCGAAAGTCAGCAAAAAGTGGCAGAAAATGTGTTCACCCGTAGCACGGGTTCCTTTTGCTGTCTTTACCGGGCTCGGTTGGCACAACGTACCAAAACCCTTCTCACGTGCCCGTGGTACAGTGAAGTCAGGTCGGCAAAGGACGACTCAACATATCAACACGTAACAATTTATTAAAATATAAAACATTTGCCACGAAAGTCTAATCACCGCTAAGGCACTCTTTAATGACCACAGTACGCTCGTAGTGGAAAAACGTACGTAGCATACTCGAACGTTTTCCAGTGGCCATGGAAGTGTGCAGTGAATTTGGAAGATCACGTAAACAACACTCATACACGCATACCACCAGTACTTGGGCATCATATCATGGCACGCTTCGACGATCGATGATTCAAGCACGTTTCGATGCCGAGGCTTGCAGTTAGAAAATTATATTTAATTGCTTTTTGGCTTACGGCCACCGTTGCACTAGGACGCCCCAGCACACTAATATAATACATTTTCTCCCGCGTAGACAGGATGGGTAGGTGAATTTTTTCGGAGTTTGTAATGTGCACTGATTACGTCATTGATGCTCAATCGTTGTTCCGTTGAAAGATTTTTTAACCTGTTACTATTTGAATGAAAATGTTTACTGAGCAACTGCATTGAAATGATAAATACAAAATAAACATTGTGTGGCTTCGTGGTTAACGTGATGAATGAAATTCTATTTATTTCATCAGAAAATAAGAAAAACTTAATTTGCAACTGTAAACTTTAACACAAGAAGTGCTGCAAGCTTCTTTTCATAACCAATTCTCGATTTCGATAACAACAAAATTTTAAAACAAAATTAATTAAAAAAGAAAGGAGTCTTTTGGTCCAAGCGATAGTGACACCGGTCTTCAAACGGCAGGACGACGGTTCGAATTAAGCATTCGCGAACTAGCTATATTTATTAAACAAATATGTTGCGTTGAGAGTCATAATTTATATGCAAAACGCATTCGGAAGCACTCGCCACCACCGTCACCACATGTTACAATAAACCATCGGGCAGTTGAATGCAAATCTGTGTCGCTAAGCTAAAAAAACAACTTTTGATGCTCCATTTTGCAACCGGGCAAACACCCCTTTAAAACGAGCAAAATTCTTGCCCTCTACAATTGCCATCTGTCCGTGACAGAATTACCTTCTGCCGAATGGTTGCGGCATCACCACCAGAGTGGCAATCATTTGCATTGCTTTGCTCTCCCCGGCTACGAATCACGCTCGCTGTCCAGTGCAAATGGAAGTGGTTTTTGTTGAAGCCTGTCCTCGTGCTACCTGGCACTAACTTGGGCTGCACCGACCTACATTTCGATTCCTTTTTCAATTAAACCTTTGCTGCCGAGCGAGGAAATCATAGCATGCATTCGTTGAGTACTAGTGAGCACTGGTGGTATTAGCAGTCTTGCAGAAGGTACGCAATTAAAGTGTTTTAATTACTTTTAAGATATGCAAATGAAAATATATTAAAACTCGGAATTGAATGCGTCCGTGACTGTTGATGTCAAACTAACGTAATGTTTGTGATGATTGTTAGAATCCGTAAGGAAATGCTATAAATATTACCATAATGTTGCTATAACCGATGTACAGACAAGCCTTTTGAATTCAAACGGCTTTGTTCCATTCTCGTACCACGGTGGTCATGAGAGATAGTAAAGTGATTATTGAGTACTACACCATTCAGAGATTAGTGAATGGTGCAAGGATCATTGTTACTTCATCCTGTGCCTACATACAATCTAAAGTTTTTTTTTGTGAATTGATAGTATTGATAGGGATGGGCGAGAGTATCAACAATGAGGTATTTACGCAGCTCAAAAGTTCAAATTGTTAAAATAGGTTTTTTTTCGAAAATTTTTTTTTTT